>JAOBAY020075295.1:0-19450 GCA_025331085.2 Zoanthus sociatus
CAAGATCATTAGCTCCTACTACTTCAATAACACCTGCCACGGGCTTGTGTTTCAATTTGCCACAGAATAGGGCCGTCCGTTTGTCAGCTTTAAATTTATCGCTGAAAAGTCACTCCGTTTTACAGCTACTGAGTTCAACTACACTCTGTTTTTTATAAAGATTTTTTTTTTCGGACCGAGGCTGGAAATTCTTATTTTTTGGTCGATTTTAGGCTGAAAATATTTTTACGAATATTCTTAGTTTCGGGAATATCGGTGACAAGGAATTTTCGTTTTTAAAATGACTGTGGTATCGAACAGCTTCAAAGGTAAAAGCTCTGTATATGACTTTGCCATTTGGGATTAGAGTGCAATTGCATTACATGTAATCAGTAATGTTTTTTTTTTTTTCAAAAATGCAAAATTATACTCTTAACAAAGTGTGAGCCTAAGCATTATTCTTAAAATATTCTTAAGGTCTGGCCAATTTCAGCCTTACAAAAGTATATTCTTATAAAAAGAGGGTATATAGCAGATATACTCTTACTATAGTAATGACAGGTAGAAAAAGACTATGTACTGAAATACTCTTTCAATTACATTCGTAAAAAAATTGATAGCAGTGCTCCCTAGCAAAATAATAAATGACATCTTTTCAGTTTATCAGTAATGTAACATTGAGGTTCTGATGAATACGCATATACCATTTGTGAAATGGATATCATGCTTCAAGTTCTTTTTTCAAAAAAAAAAATTAAACATCTTTCTCTCACCATGTGACAATCAGCTTATTAAACTTAAATCAAAAGTTATGAGGCTGTAAATTAACATTAAATGTATATTTTGAGTTGATCTAAGAAGTGAAACATGCCACGACAATGCTCAATGTAAAATTCTTAAAACGACAAGGAAGTCGCTTCATTACCGGAAGGTAGTTAAAACACGGATCATTGCAGTAAATAAATTCAAATTGGCTAGTAGAAAGGATTTCTAATACTAACCGGTACTAACGAGGAGAAAGATTCTTACTCAATGGTTCTGTAAATATTGGGCAGTTTTTCGCAATCAAGCATAAAAACTTTTGTCATTGTGTCAAATGTGTGACACGAGATTAATTTTACTGATAGCTCCTCTTAAATTCAACTAGCATCATTTTATTTTTGCTCTTGGAGTTTTTCGACAAAAAAGTGAATATTTAAACAAAATTGCAGATTTCACTACCACGTTAATAATACTGGAGCCGAAGAAACAAAAAGAAAAGCGGTCGTATTAAATTTTTAATTAGCCATTGAAAATAGCTTATTATTAGTATTACCATGCACAATATCTCGCTACCAGTTTTTTCAAGTCAAAATTTTAAACTCTGTTTCATTTTAAGTTGAAGTTATTGGGAATGGGTTTCGCTCTCGAAGTAAAAAAACTAGCGTACAAAAAAAATACATTAATAGCAACAGATAAACACGAAAATGCTTGTCAGAGTAAGAAGACGTTATCTACCAGTAAGAGCTTTCGAAACTCCCTTATCGTTAAACTTAAAGATCAATTTGAGGAAAGATGGCATGACGAAAGATTTCAAATTGAAAGTTCAATTCATTCTTTTCTCGTGTAAGAACTTCAGAGTAAATACCAATTTTAGTCTTTAGATGACAAAGCCAGAGTTAACGTTTAGAAACGGTTTAAAGGTTGCTTCTATAAAGAATATGTACTTCCAAGTTTTGAGTTTTGAGATCAAAAGGAATCTAGAGGAGGTGTTTTAGTCAATTTGTTTGGCTGAAGAGAGGGTCCAAACTTAAATACTCACGTTTCAAATGATTAATATACCATAATCACTAAGCCTATAATGGCAGAGGGTAACTTAAATGTTTGTATGCAAGTTTCAATGTTAATAAGGCGAAACGCTGCTAATTACGGCCAACAAGACAAAATACTCAAATTAGCGTTTCTAGTTGAATAATGTATTTCTGTAAATAAATCAGACATAGAGGGGTCTTCCGCTGATCACACATTCTGTTTGTGTTTAAATAGAGCGCTTTCAAATTGACATAGTAAAGTGGAAAAAGTTGAAGATATTTTAAAATTTTTCAATAATTCAGTTTTCAACAGACTGTGATCGCATGGTAGCAGTATAAAAGTTCAATATCTCAATGCCTTTAACTACGACAATATTTGATGTAAATATTTGTACCTCCTGTGTCGTCAGCTAAAAAAGCTAATGGCTTGTTTTGCAAGTAGTAAATAGAATCGTTATTAACCTTAGGCAATGGTAAGACATTTATTACATAAACATGACCAAAGAAAACAAAACTGGATGAATTTGGACTTTTGTTAGGAAAGAAAGAATTCTATATTCTCACTAAGACTGAACGCTTTTTTGCCACGACTACAACTGTACTACGAAGACACATAAAAATACTTTTAAGTTTTTAAAGTGTGGAAAACAAGGCAAAGTGTGTTTTATGATTGAATTTCTTTCTTTTAACTAGAGAAAAATGGATAATATTAATACTATTTTGTTAAGTCCTTATTCGAAAGTACGAAAGAACTTTATTCACCGATCAAGTCAACGCTTTTGTTTTGCAAACCTTTGAGAAGTTCTTTTTAGAATTCAACTCACTTACAATCTGCCATATTATGATTATCCCAACTTTTTATGTTTTTCGGTTAATCAAATGTTTTTTCCAACCGTTAAAGCGCTGTGTGCAGCCTTTCAGATGCCAAATCAATTAATGATCAAAGAGAAAATTTGATGGCAAATAAATTTAAATTTGAATTCCAAACCAACAAAAAAGACTCGGTTTTTTTTGACAGAAAAAAATAGTTTTCCGTTTTCATCACGATTTTTACAACGGGCATTATTTTCTATTCCTGGCAAAAGTTACATTTCACACCTCAGGAAACAAATAATGGGGCGATAACTGAAAACAGTTGTGTTGTCTCATGCTCTGAACAATTGCTATAATAGGAAAAATATGGCGGGTTCCCAGAGCTCTGTTAATGTCAGCTTCATAATTATATGTACAGTAAAGGCTTTAAAATATATTATGTTTATTGGTTTCCGTAAAAACAAATCAAAACTGAATCTAGAGTCAAATCGTAAACACAGATTTACAGTTCTTTTCGGAAAACATGCACGTGAAAATGCACACAAGATATACAGACATCGTTAGGGACGAACTTCAGTTCGCACGCAGTTACTCCACCCAGAATAACCTCAGTCGTTTTTATGAAGGAACAAAAAACCTAAAAATTAAAACGTCAAAGCAATTATACCGTTTTAGAAAATTTTCATTTAGATGAGATTTCTATTGATATATGGAACTTAAGCAAGCGTTTTTCAATACAGACAAACAAAATACGGCAAGTTTTGAAGTTCCTATTGTATCAACCACCCGTTAAAAATTATGTCGCAAGGAAAAACATGTCTGCGTTATGTGTGGAACAAACGCCCAATCTTGCGAATGTATCCTCGCTATTCATCAATTCTGATTCACGTAAATTTTTGAGAGATAAGACAAGAAAGTTGGAGTCTATATCCTCGCCCCAGAACACCAATTCCTCCGGTAATTCGATTAAAAATTGCAGCAACGATTCCTTTCCACCTGCTCCGTGGTGTCACCTCGCCACAATCGACTTTCTCTCATGTCAGTTACAATTAACAAACTATAAAATAAAAGCGGTCATTGGTAAAGGCGGGTTATTTCACTGTCTCTAAACATCGTTTATTAAAGCGTTTTGTTCCAACGCCCAAACCCCAAGTGGCGCTCTCTCTCCTTACACCAATATCTAGATTAGATTCATAATTTATCAGACAACAAAAAAAAATAGAACGTCTTGTTATACACAAAAACTTAAAGTTTCAAGAAAAGCACACAAATCCGAATCAACGATCATGCGTTACTGGAAAAACAATCGGGTTTCAAGAAAACCCATTTCATTTACAAGTAAGCAAATATTGTTATCTTTTACGAGTTTTTTGGGACATTTGAAAAACAAAAAAAAAATTAACTGGCAGTTTTGGTTTGAAGTTACTTTCTTTCGTTTGAAAACAACTGGAGAACTTTGATTAAAAAAAAACACAACACACACTTTCTATAGTATTTTTTTAGGAAACAAAATTGGAAAACGAAAAAATTAACAGATCACAATCACTTTTCGTCAATAACAACTGAGAGTTCTGTAAACTAAAATTGCCGTCCCCTTTTCTACACCTGTACTGGTAATGTGGGCGCATGCGCGACGGCGATCCAGCCGAACTGTCTTTGTTGCTATGGTATCCACCTGCTGGACATGGGTTTTGTTCTTGGCGTTCGGTTGGTTGATAAAACCCCGTGTGATATCAAAATGCCTTTATTATCGCATGAGTTATTCTCTCGGTACTCAAAGGACTCAGATTTCGGCTGGTGTTAACTTGATCTACTTCTGCAGGGCTTTCTACATCCGCAATGCCAAAAGTCTTCCTTGTTAAAAACAGAGCTACTACACCTTTTGCAAAAGATGGTTTTTCGTCAACCGAAAATGATCCAGTAAAAATTATTGGTAAGTTAGTTAAAAATTGCTCTTTTAAGGAATATTTAGAGAATTACAAATTTGCAACAAAATAACCTTTTTTTGCAAGATAAAAAGAAAAACAACGGAATAAAAAAAAACTGGATGGATTTTGTCTCAGCAGAATTATCATAGCCTTTCAAATCCATAAAGTGTTTTTGATATTTTAGCAGTTAATAAATATTGTTTGTAACCCTTATTCAAACTATAATGTACAGATTGCAACTTTTATATACGGAGTGTTGTTATTTACAATTAACAAAGACCGAAATCTGATAGCTCATGTTTTCAGTCCCAAAAAATCTTATCCTGCAATAAATTGTGCCTCTTATCAGTCCATTCAACATTAGCAAATGTTTTGAACCTCTTCTCTATAGATGCAACTGACAAGAATGAGTGCGTAAAAGAAGACTCCAGTACAAAGAAGACCAACCGTCCATTCGATATAGCTAATCTCACAGCCCCAGATAAACAAGACAAAAAACCCGAGGTTTTTTATTCCAAATGGAGTGACCTTCAGCCTATTAAGATGAAAGATGTGAGAACAAATGCTCATTTTCAAGGTAAAAAGATTGGTTATACAATGAATATAAACTCTCAACATTGATCAAGCTTTTGCCTTAATCTGCGTCTTTTGCACAAAAGCTGCCATATCGTGATCGTTCCTGTTGTTTAACAACACTCGTTTAAATCTCATCTTTCAGCTTAATTTTTAATATTCTCAAATGTACTGACTAAACCGTTTATAGATTTAAGATCTTTCCTTCCAATATTGAGCTAAAATATCTAAAAATCTGCGTATTTGCAAAAAAGCTAGCCACCGAAGTTCATTAATTAATAAAACTGTGGTTGAACTTTAGTAAATCTGGAAGTCGAAATGACCGCGATTTGAAAGCCGTAAAGGTATCACAAGACATGTGTAGCGCAGACTATCAGTACCACCTTTTCATCTAATATGCAAAACTTCTGAGTTGAACTTTTAGTTTTAATTTCGGAAATCAGAACTTGCGAATTACTATAATAAGAACCGCAGGAAATGATCCTGTTGCCAATAGACTGAAGTGTAAATAGAGGGATTTATTTTACAGATTGTGTGCGGAACAATTCTACAGTATACAAACAGATCTCAAAACAAGTAAAGAAAACTCAGTGAGAATTTTGTTATTGCCAATAATGTAAACGAGATCTCTCGCTCTCTCGTTGTTCTTGGCCAGAGATTAAGCCCGCAACACAGTGACATGTAAATAAAAATTAATTAAGCTGAAGAAAACCTTAACAATGCCACAAAGAGAAAATGTTTAAATCGGTGAAGTTTCATTGTTCAAATAAAGAATTCGCTTTCCGTATGTTGCTTTTAATAAAGAAAACCAACTCCGTATGAATCTCCTTCAGATTGTTCTGAATGAAATCTAATTGAAAAAGGTTAAATAGAGGTTTAAAAAAGAAAAGTACGTCGAAAAAATAGGAAACTAACGATGCTTCTCTGACCGCTTTTCGTTATGTTGATTTTTGTCGTATGACTGTAAATTAAAATTTGCAGTTTGAGGAGAACAGGCAGAATCAATAACGATAGTTCTTTCAACTGTTTTTGCTGTTTCTGGTGTAAAACAATAAAATAAAAATAACTTCGACATAAAATCACAATTTTTTTTAAAAAAAAAAAGTATTCACAAGCTAATTTTTTTTTATTCTCTCTCGTCAACAAACGTTCTCTCTAGAGTCACTTTGCCGACTTCGCTAAGTTGATTTATATATTGAAAATTTACAATGTTAACAAACACTGTGTCTTTTAAAGCAAAGAGAACTAAAGTGTTTGCGGTTGGCTGGGATTAATTTCCATTGTCACGAAGCATTTGAATGCGCACGTTGAAAAACACACCTTTTTAATGAAAGTCGTACTTAACAGGCGGGTCATTTTAATAAGTTTGGGCTAATTGAGTATTAACGATGAATTCTGATTGTCATTTTCAGGTGATATGATGAGATTTCCCGCCTTTTATGGGCAAGTTTACAACCCTTGTATTTTACCTGGGCCATATGTGCATTTATCAAGACAAGAACATTCGTTTTTTTCTTTAATGCCTGCTGGGCCAGCGTTTTCATTGCCTTTTTGGGCTCCGTCACATCCATCAAGTACTAATCCATATGGTTTGCACGCTACGCGGGACGATCCCGAAACACAATTAGTAAGGACGCCGTCGAATGTTCCCGCAGAAAAGCTACAGGCAAATAATAATGAGTCGAAAAAGAAATATCCTAACAACCA
Organism: Zoanthus sociatus; assembly: GCA_025331085.2. Lineage (NCBI taxonomy): Eukaryota > Metazoa > Cnidaria > Anthozoa > Zoantharia > Zoanthidae > Zoanthus > Zoanthus sociatus. The sequence goes on from JAOBAY020075295.1 coordinate 6,791, forward strand.
CGTCGGAGAGACATTTGCATGCCTCAAATGTAAAAAGGTCTTTGGGACACCACATGGTTTAGAAGTCCACGTCAGAAGATCTCACTCCGGGCGCCGACCATTTGCGTGCGATATATGTGGCAAAACATTTGGTCACTCAGTTAGCCTTGAACAGCATAAAAATATTCATAACAACGAGAAAATTTTTCAGTGTAAGGAATGCTCAAAGACCTTTAAGCGTTCCTCAACGCTTTCAACACACATGCTCATTCATTCTGACACGCGACCGTTTCCCTGTGAATACTGTGGTAAGCGTTTTCACCAGAAATCCGACATGAAAAAACACACCTACATTCACACAGGCGAAAAACCCCACAAATGTGTTGAGTGCGGTAAGGCGTTCAGTCAATCATCAAATCTCATCACGCATAGCAGAAAGCATTCTGGGTTCAAGCCTTTTGCTTGCCACGTGTGCAAGCGCGCCTTCTATCGCAAAGTTGATCTACGAAGGCATACATACACGCACGAGGTGGTTCATACCACTAACGATTCCATGTGCAGCAAAGAGAATACCAGTTAGATTAGCTTTTCTCGATAACGGGATAGAGTTAAAGTATTTTACATAGAAACGATACGCTAACATATTAGTATTTTTAAATTCCTGGCGTTTAATAATAACCGGCTAAAATGATAAAAAAAAACTGAAACTGTCGAGCGATATAGTGTCCAATAGCGATTGCCTTGCTCAAAGGCCAAAGAAAAACTACTGCTGAAAACATTAAACTTTTTATTAGGCAGAGAGAGAAAATTCCTTCAAATAAAAAGGATTCATATCTGCACAGCACGCTTTGTAACTTTTTACAAAGATAAAAGTGAGAAAACCTAAAATCGACATCCATGTAATGTTTGAAAAGGATAAAATATAAAAAAGCTATACTTGTTTAACAAGAACAAATATAAATATCTTACATTATTGATAATAAAACTTCAAAAATAACTCGAAACAAAATGATATGTTACATTAAAACCGTAAAAATTGAGATTAGTATCAACGCTGCGATTTTAATATAAATATGGCAACGACATTTCATGAATACAAATTACAAAAAAAAACTTGAGAACAATATCCTGTAAACTTTCAGTATAAAATAAATTTCTATATTCTTTCAAATCTCGACAATTGTTTTTCCTGTTTTTCAACTGAACTTGAATTTGAGCCGGAAAGAATCAAAGCAAAATGGGTTTTATTTTAAAGTTTGGATACTGACAACTACGCCGCTGGCTTTGTATAACAGTGACTAGTAATTAAATAGCCGATAACTTTTCAATAACAATCGGCTGAGTGATCGACCAATAAACAGAATAAGGTTTAGAAAAGGCAAACAATTTCTGTTAAAAAGAACAAAATAAAGCCCGAGAAGAAAACAGGTGCAAAAATCATTTGCCAGAAAGCTAGTAGAAACGCAATTCTAAAGAGTAAAATACGTTACGATTTTACAAAAATGAAAACCTAGGAGAGGCTTTGCAACGCAAATGTTCTTTTTTTCGATCAGATATAAAGCATCCTGAAGAAATAATGCATTTGTTCGTTCAAAACGCCTGCTATGAGAAGAAAGTAATAAGATTACAGTCACCGCTAGAAGTATTAATCCGCCCATTCTGCCACAAGGTGACCTTGTTTAAACAATTATTTTGTAATACAAGGTTATTTTGTTGATTCATTTCGCTGACATCTCATTGAAACAACCTCGATATATGACATTAATAAACTACTTAGAATTCCGTACTTAACTTTGTAATTGAAACGACTGTAAACAATTTGAAGAGAACTCGTTTTTTTTGTACTTCGCATTTGTAGCAAACTTATATCACACAAGATGACATATGTCTATAGTCGATGTGCGAGTCGTATAAAACTGACTTTTAAGGCTCGCAATTCACAGCAAAACAATCTGAAAATATTTTTTTCATTCTAGTAACTATTTGGTTACTGTCCGATTCAACACAGAAAAACTTCATAAGCAGCTTTTTCAATTCAAACTTTAGTGAAAACAACAAAATATTTGAATGGTGCTAAATTAGAGTTCTGAGTTTATCAATATTCAATCCAGATTTCATCTTTACAAACTGCAATAGAAGATGAAAAGTGAGATAATAGTTTAAAAAATGTAATTTCTCGATACCGGCATATTCATGATTTATTACGTGCTACCTTCATTCAGTCATAAAAAATAATTAGAAAAAAATTGAATGAATTTGACAAAAATCCGTGTTGTCATAATCGCAACCATATTTCGGGCAAGACAAGTATACGACAAGAACATTACACTGATTGTCAAAAGCTTCTCTTCCTTTCATCACAAGCAAGGTGCAGTATAGTTGCGATAACATTCTTGAAAATATTAGATCTCTAACACTGAAGTTTAGAAATAGAAAAAAATCTCAACTTGCGTAAGCAAACAATTAAACTTCGAGTTATGAGAACATTAACTATAACTTGGAAGGCCGCGAAACAGTTCGCACGATTTCAAAATATCGTAAAGTCTACAGTCGAACTGCTATCTCTCAAACCCTGCTTTTATAATATCATTAACACAAGTTGACTTAAGATGCAAACAACGTGAAATATATACTATTGAAACTACACTAAACAGAAACTTTGTGTCGCTTTTATACAACCTTGACTTTAAGGAAAGTTTAACATATTCTTTATTATTGCAAAGTAGCTGAAAAGGGGAAAATTAGCATAAACAAAAAGACAGCAACTTATTTAATTGTTTTTATTCTAACGAGTCCCATAAAAGAAAAAAAATAATACACTAATCGAAATGCGACCCTCTAGTAAACATCTGAAGGTTTGCTGCGCTTTTCAGCAAATTCTGGTCGGTCGATGCAAAAACACGAACAATAATAGCTTGTTACAGCCGTCAGAAAAATACCACGGCTATTTTCAGACACATTTTCGTAACGGTACTTTGCCTTAAACTTAGGCCCTAGTGATGCTTAGTACCAAACGAATTAAATGAGCCTACTTAATGACTGAAAGCAGCAAGACAGCAAAAAACCTTTGTCAGAAATTGCAAAACAGTTTCACCGATCGGACAGGATGGATGTCTTTCGAATTACTTTAAAACACATTTCGGAAGAAATTACGGAAAGTTGTTTCTCCTAAAGATGCTGGCTCTATGACAGTAATCAATTCAATGTTAACACATTTCATTAGAAAACATTCAATAGTGTAAAGATCGAATGGGATAAGCTATTCAGTTTTCGTATTACATCATGACCGCCGCTACAAAGAACTATTTCATGCGTCCCACTTTAGCCTCTTCTTTTAAACAACACTTATATCAAGTCTTCTTACTCGCTTTGAATTTAAATGAAGCTCTTAACGCCGGCTTTTCCATTGACAAGGTGCATTAAAATACATTCATTATAGAACACGTAGGCGTTTCCTTTAGAACTGGTTTTAAATTAAAGGTTTAATTTTGTATATAAACTAAGATGCTTCATTTCAAAAAACAAGCATAAAAAACTAAACTTTTTCAATGACTAGTTATCGATCCTCACTATCAGTAACAATCACAACAAAAATAAACTGAAAACTCTTAATAAATAAGCGTTGGGTTTTTTGGAGAAAATTGGAGTGAAGGAGAGATTTCCTCTCATAAGAAATAAATGAATGCAACATATTATTTAAAAATATTAAACATAAATTGTTTTAAATCAATCTTGAGACCAATGAAAAATCTACGGTAGAATTAAACTTATAAAATTATTAGAGTATTTTGAAGAAAATACACCAAAAAGTAGGTGAAATTTTTGGTACGTAAATTAAGACATTGTGTTTTGATCAACCGAGAATTGAAGCAGCATTCATTACTTTTAAAAGTCAAAGCAGTTGCTTCCTGTAAAAAATCATCATTAAAAAATAATCGCCTTTTAATTTCCTGCGAACCATTTTGTTTCAAATCAGTTTGCAAAATAGCTCCCGGAAAAGCTCATGAAGAGAAAATCATTGCCTACACTCCAACAGGAAATAAGAAAAATAGAAGCAATTAATCTTTGAGACTTCAATAACAAGGTCAGATCCAAAAATGAACCCAAACAGAATTGATCATAAACCTTTTATGATGTCAAAACATTTACTTCCTCTGAAAGAAAAGTTTAGCAGAGCCGCTCTTTTAAACGGCAATTATGAATAACATTAACGTTTTGAGTTTTTATATATATAAATTTCAAAAGTTGTTATTCATAGCCACATTTAGAAGCGATCGCATATAATATATTCGACGACTAATTTAACAAAAAAAAAGAATAGCAGTTCTTTAAGTTCCAATTAACCATAAAATTTTGTGCAAACTTTGTAAAGAAAGAAACAAACTCAAGAACCGAATCAAAGATATTCCGACATGAAATGAAATATTTACGAAAATTCGTATTACTGGTATTGCTCCAAATGAACAGCCAAGGATACAACAATTCTTAAGTGAGTTCACGGTCGAGCTGGAAATCTTAACTGCCTAAACCCGATTCACAAAGGACGAAAAAAGGATACCCATGAAAATATACTTTTTAAAAATAGCAGCTTCAACATTTACCCTTTATAAAGAAAAAAACTTTAACCAAAGTCGAAATTCTGCTAGAACGAAATCGAAGTCTAAAAAAGTTAAAAATTGCGTACTCTTCCATGTAGATATGTTTTATTCGCACTCCTGACAAGTAAATTTGGGTTTGTTTATTTGCATGGAGTTTTGATGACTTCAATTGTCTTCATTGGTTCAGTTTCACTTTATATACTAACGTGAATCTTTAGCTACTTCAATTTAAAATATGAACAAGAGATTTAACAAATACACACAACAGTTACTCTAAACAAAGTAACAAAATATTTTTAAAAAAAAATCATTATCAGATAAATTGCGTTTTTGAAGTTATAATAGCGAAAGTTCTCCGTCGATGCTGTCCTAATAATAACATTTTGATTTAGTCAAAAAACTGAGACTTTTGAGGTGAGTTTATGTTTTTCAACTCAGTCATGCAAATACAAAAATATCCCCTTTTTTATATAAGAACGTCGACTTTTTCGACTGAGGCTAAACGTTCTTAAACATTTTCGGGACCAGCCTCAAATGTTCTTAAACGTGTTTTTAAAATATCTTTACTGATTTTAAACAATATAAATAACACATGGTACTGTATATGGTACATTTGTGTTTACGTTGATTTGTACATGTACTTTGTACTCTCTTGATAAAACTGTACCGACTTTCTTGCCAGTTTGTCACAAGAAATATACCTGTCAGAACTGCGATTTGGTAAGTGAAAAACATGTAATGTAAAATTGTTATCTACGAACTTTAGTCAAGAAGCCCACCGAAAAGCAAAGTTTTCATTAACAATATATGAATTATTTGCAATAGGATATCATAATAATCAAATGTTCCACCTTTTCTCAGCCTCAGCATGTTCTTAACATTTTCTTAATTTTTGGCGATTTTTAGCCTCGTGTTCTTATAAAAAGGTTCTTATAAAAAAACAAAACAGGTTGTAGCTAGGAATTCAAACAACGTAAGGCGACATAATAAAAACTGCTGAGACATCAGGTAACGATGAAAAAACTCAAGGAGACGAAAGTTGATGCTTTCATCGTTCAGTTGTGATTATCTAACGAACGCAGAACTGCCGAGGATTGTTGGGAATTCATATCTTATAACTTTCATGATTACTCTTAGCCTCAAGGACGCTATTTTCTTGCTTTTACAAAAGCATAACCAAGAAGAGGAATAAGATGTTAGTGGCGGTTAATATTTTGGGAAGTTTACATTTTATACCACACATTCCTAATTGATAACACATGATAGCGAGCAAATGCTTGCAAATATTTCATTTTTAGAATGATTATGGAAACTTTAGAATATTAGCATTCATTTACAGACAACACCATCTTTTTTCAAAGTAACTAATGAAATTTTGGCATATTCGAACCAAGCAATCCCTCCATACCAGGTCTTAAAACTGATATAACCCAGTCTTTTATTCATAATTTGTTCACCAAGAGCTAAATCCTTATGATTACGTCTCATGAAGCCGACACTTTTCCCGAGATCTTTCATATCCATCACAAGTTAGCTCCAGACGATGGAATTCCTTTTTACGACAACTACAAAAACAACAACAACAACAAAAACAACAATAACAACAACAAAAAACAACTACTACTACTACTACTACTACTACTATTACTACTACTACTTCTACTACTACTACTACTACTACTACTATTACTACTACTACTACTACTGTTCTGTAAATGACCACCTTTCTCGTAAACTCCCTTGTAACTGTGGTGTGCCGCAAGGATCAATTCTCGGCCCTCTACTTTTTCTAGTATTCATTAATGATTTGCCTAACTGTTTCAACACTGGATCTGTGGCGATGTATGCTGACGACACTACCGTCACTTTTAGCGCTGAAAATGTTAGAAATGTTGAATTACAAATGAACAATGACCTTGCTTGCTTAAACAACTGGCTAATAGTTAACAAACTGTCACTTAATATTAGTAAAACTGAGTTTATGATCATAACAACCAGACAGAAACGTACGTTTATAGACAGAGTTCCCAATATTTATATAAATAACAAAGAGATAAGACAAGTGAAGAGTGTTAAATCGCTTGGTGTCCATATCGAAGAAAACCTTTCTTGGTCGAAACATATTGTGCACGTCTACAAAAAAGTTAGCCCTTTGCTTGGTTTGTTGAGAAGAATAAGAAACTGTGTTGACTTTGATACCCTGATTACTATATACAAGGCTCTTGTCCAACCACACCTTGATTATGCTTGTATTGTTTGGGATGGACTGGACAAGGGCCTTGTCTTAAAATTACAAAGACTTCAAAATCGTGCGGCAAGAATAATCACTAGATCTAACTGGGAGGTACGTTCTAGTGATATTCTTGCAAGTCTTAATTGGGATACACTTGAACAAAGGAGATACAGTCTCAAAAAGAAGTTTATGATTAAAACATTGAACGGGAAAACCCCTGATTATATACAACAGATTTTTAAAAGGAAAGTAAGGTCCACTTCTATTGAATTAAGGGATGATGAGAATAAATTGCTTGTTCCTTTTCCAAAAACGGATTGTTTTAAGCAATCATTAGCCTACAGTGGTGCTGTACTTTGGAACAACTTGCCCAATTGCGAGAGAAATGCTAAATTTTTTAATACAATTAATTGAATTTGTAATCTCTGATTCCTGACCTACTGATTACCCGCAATTTTGATTTTACGGCAAAAGAACCTCTGATAACAGACCGCAACTTTGTTTTTAAACCCTCCTAATGACCTTGAGGAATTAGCTAAATGTTATGACGATACTCTAAAATGCCTCCTTGATAAACATGCTCCATTAATCACAAAAGTGCGGACAGTGTGCACATCCTGTCCCTGGTTTGATAATAATATTCATCAACTCAAAAGACTTCCCAGAAAATCTGAGAAAAAATGGCGAAAAACTAAACTGTGCGAAGATTTCACTAGATTTAAATCAATAAAGAATCAAACAACTACAGCTATGAACCAAGCAAAAACTGAGTACTACACAAACTTAATTCATGACAACATAACATAAGTGATCTGTGTAAAGCTGTTAAATCATTATTCAAACAAAAAAGCGAACTCTCTTTTCCGGAATATCCTAACAAATTTGAACTGGCTAACAAGATGGGAGACTATTTTGTTGAGAAAATTGAGCTTATACGTAAAGGATTGGACGAAGTACAACTGCTTCCATCTCAAAACCAAGAGTGGACTCCTACATTGAATTCCCAGCTCGACTCGTTTCGTATTTTGTCACAGAATGATGTACATGAATTAATATCCAAATCCAGCAAAAAATCTTGCATACTTGATCCCTTGCGAATAACACCATTGGTTATTGAATGTTTAGACGTTCTCGCTCCGATCATAACGAAAATTGTGAATACCTCCCTTACAACCGGAAAAGTGACATCAAGCTGGAAGGAAACAGTTGTCCATCCAACTCAAAAGAAACCTAATGTAATCGAATTCGTGAATTTAAGACCAGTTAACAATCTGAAATTTTAAAAATTGATGCGTCACCAGGTGTATCCATAAAAGTTTTTTGAAAATATGTATAACGATCTCTGGTTAAAAAATTAAATAATAAAACTAAGCTTTCGGCTTAGTTTTTACATTCTTAATGTGCTCTTTTTTTCGAGTTTCCAAACAACGGCCTGTTTCTCCAATATAGCACCAGTCACAGTCAGCACAGAATTTTATATACTACATTGCATTGCTTCTCAATCGGGGGTCTGAACACTTTTGCAAGTGGATCCAGTATTGCAAAACACGCATGGTCATTTAACCACAATATTGATTTTAACAACTCTACGGTTATTGACAAAGGCTCTTTTCGCGTCAGAGAAACTTTAGAATCTTGGCATACCGCTGGTTCCAGTAATGCTGATAATAATTCAAAGCCACTTCCTAAACAATACAGTATTCTTTTAAAGAAGTAGTACATTTCTAATTAATATAGTTCTATTTTTATTTATATTTTTTATCACACGTTATTTTTTATATATATATACTACTCATCGCTTTTCTCTTCATTCCATCTGATGAAGGCTGTAGTAAAACAGCTGAAAGCTTAGTTTTATTTAATTTTTTAACCAGAGATCGTGATATATATTTTTAAAGTTTTCAAATTCTTGATGAAAACGATGCAACTGACAGTGCACCTCCAGTCAAGTGGAAAAAAAATTTGAGTATGTTGCTTGTGGCAAGAATGGCAGTGGCAAGGATAAAAATAGGCTACAGAGTGTGCAAAAGGAAACAACACCTGGTGTGATGTTTCAATATTTTAAACAATTACTTGTGGGCTTTCCAGCACATCAGTTTAAAGCTTCATGACAGCAAGAACAGTTTAAGCAGTTAATGGCTAAGCTTCCTTTATACCACGCTTGCTGTACTCATGAATATAGTGACAACTACTCTTGTAGATATCAACAACAAGCACAGTCACTCTACTTTGCCCAAAATCAAGTGTCAATACGTGTTTACTATACTCTTCAGACATGAATATGCAGAAAAAGATAGTGTTCAAAGTACAGAAGAGGAACCAGTAGTTGTAGTTGAGCATCATTTTGTTATCTCATCCTATTTAAAGCATGATCACCATTCAGTCCACAGATGCCGCCAGCTATTTGCTGAACATCTCAAGGAATGTGGTCGCATAGATATTTTACATGAGTGGACAGATGGACGTAGTGCTCAATACAAAAGCTGGCATTGTTTCGGAGATTTTAGTTTCTCTAGAACAGATTTTGGTTTTCCTACAATCCGAAATTACATGGAGACTTCACATGCTAAAGGCCTACAAAATGGTGCAGGGCAAACATTAAGCACATGTGCGACTTGGACGTTATTCAAGGAAACGTCAGAATTCAAAATGGAATGGAAAGGCCTTATATGAACACCTTAAGAATAATTACAAAAAATCAACAGCAGCATCACTCCAAAGTTGATCAGTTAAACTGGCTAAGCGAGTGTTCTACGTTGAAAACAGAAACAGAAACAAAGAGAATAGATCGTTCAAGGAGGTGAAAAAAAATCATGAAGTCCACTCTGTAAAGGACAATGGGCAACATGGGTCTTTGTATAAGTGGCACTTGACATAATATTGTGACAAATGCATTCATGTAGAATATCAACTCTGTTTTAATGCAGCCTATGTTGAAATGTGGAGAGATACTGATGTGCACCCTGAGAGAGGAATCCATCATCGTACCATAAGGTCGAAAATGAACAAGACCCAAACCACTTTGTTTACCGGGAATCTATTTTGCAATCGGTGCAGCAGATACGGGGAAGGATTATTATTTATTTAAAGTAACAAGATGGGTATAACTGCAGATACAACAAAGAAAGAAAATTATTCTGAGCGAAAATTTACCAAAAAACACAGGAGGGCTGTATTAACTGTCATCCAATAAACTTCCCAACCAAAGAAAACTTCAAAACATTGATCACAACCAATCAAGAGTCAGCAAATAAACTTCTAAACCTCTCCCTGGCTCTTTTTGACATCTTTTCAAATTCCATGTTTCGTACAGTAGCCATAAGCGCTTATAAAGCGCCTTTTACGTAAATAGTTGTTGTAACTAGAATTAAAACTCATGTTTTGATCTTTTGTTGCTTCAGTTGTGGTGATGGGTTGCTAATAGGGTGTTTTTGGTTCCCATTGCCGACCTACTGGTGTGTAGCGAGCTCAACCAAGGTGGTGGAGGCACTAGAAATGTTAGACAGGGAGGCCGGGACTATGACAAAGAAAAATCAAAGAAGCACCCCTCATGCTTGCCCTTTCTTTTTTTATTGTAAATAGTTTTGGAAATAAATTGTTTGTATATAATAAAAATTTTCACCTAATAATCTTGTTATTTCCATCAAATTTTCCATGGTTTGACAGACCCCCTTTTGGTATTTACAGGGTTTTTATAGTTTTTCTGAACAGAAATACAAGGCTAGAATTATGAATTTTTACATTATATCCTTGTTATTTCCATAAACTTCAACAGACAGCTTGCTATTCACTTAGCAAAACGGTTTAATTTCAAACTTGCAGATTACAACAAACTCGCTACCTATATCAAAACACGATTCTTCGGCTGTTGTTTTCATACTGTAAGATAGCTATGTTGCCAGCATAATTATCGTGGTAGTGTAGTGGTCATCACACCCGACTAGTAATCCGGGGGACGTGGGTTAGAATCCCATCTGTGGCAACATGTTTTTCTTTCTGTTGATTCTATATATAAATTATTCTAGGATGGGTTTCCCGTATATTCAAGTAATTATTATTTCAATAAGCCTGTATCTTACCGGATCCTCCAGCATAGCTGATTCCTAAGTTAATATTTTATATCTGTTGAATCGTTTACTTGATCCTTAGGTGGAAAGGATATATAATTACTATATATATATAGCAAACGGTGGATGAAACGGTAAAGAGAGACCAACTTGGTTTAAATCTTTAATGAAACACTAATTTTCGAACATCTCAAATGTTCTTCATCAGGTGTACTAAAAATCTATAAAAAAAATGAAGTTAGATCAAATACAAGCTCAAATACAAGCTCAACCAATAATACAATAAAGTAAAGCGATAAATGTAAAAATTTCCTAACGTATTATTTCTAAAACTCGCTAAAATACTTACACCGTGAGGTGTTTTCTAGTTAAACTCTAGTCCTTTCATGTATTACAGCAGTTATGTAGCTTCATACAATCAGCAATACAATTAGACAAAAAACGATTATAAACATACAGCAAAGCAGCGATAGCGATATAAATGTAAGAAAGGTAGCAGCACTAAGCAGTGTTATGGTTATTACGGTAAGCGGAAGAAGTGTCACCGTATATACAAAGAAGGAAGTTGTTAGTTGAGGCTAGAAGAATTATTTTGTGTAAGTAAAATGTGTAGTTTAACTGTTTTATTAAATACTTAATAAGATTAAAATAGAAAACACCTTAAACCCTATTTGTTTGTATAAGAAGTGTGCTTCACGTCCTGTTGTTTGGACAACTCAAACTCACATACACACTCTTTAAAGAGGAACTGAACCCTAAAATCAACCTTTTTTAAATAAAATCCTTAAAGGTGTGGAAACCGTATTTAAAAGTTTTTTTTCTTGTGTTGCGCTGATTTTCCGGGGTATTCTAGTTTGAATGTTTGAACGTGTTTCGGTTCGTTTGGGGTCGTTGAGCGTGGGTGCTTGTCAGCGATAAACGAAGGTAATGTGACGTAGGTTATGGGGAAGCGAGCGTGCGTTTTAGCTGTTTTTGTTGGCACAAGCTCACTTACATAGACATAGTTAAGTGCGAAAGTTAAAAAGTTTAAGTTGTGTGTGATATCTGGCTTCAAAGTTGAACCTGTTTTGTTCTTCCGTCATTGCCTATTTCTGAGCCGCCGGTACAATGCGGCACGTAAAGTGTTTTAAACTCGAATTTCTCAGAAAATCAGCGCGACACGAAAAAAAAAATGTTTAAACATCGTTTTCACACTTCTAAAGATTTTTTTTTTGATAAAGTTGATTTTAGGGTTCAGTCTCTCTTTAACTATTCAGTAAACATTTGGTAATGAGACTAGTACTAAAATGAAAGAGATAAATTCTGTGCGGTCTAGAAAGGCTGTTTTCTGAAAAAAAAATTTTTTTTTCGTAAATAAAATCAACCTAAACTAGTGTTACATATCTCTTGTATGAGTGGAGAACAAGCTTTGTATGACTGGAGAGGTTATATTCTTCATTTGGAACTATTCAGTTTTCACTACTGCGACGTGACTTGCATAATTTTATACTATTTAACATTTGTCACCTAAATAAATTTGTTGGGCCCAAACATTAATCATCCATCGTTCGTTTATATCTTTTGGAAAGTTGCGCTTCATAGTAAAATGTTGTTAAGTTCTGTTTTAAAAACGAAGCATACTTAAAAATTATTAGACGGTCCTTCTCGGTAAATCTTTGTTTTTAATGAATTTTAAATGCAGAACCCGTCGACAAACAGTGTGATTAAACATTGCCGTTACCGGCAATATGACCACGCTGGAAACGCAGCCAGTTAGTGTAATGTATGAGGTAACTGCAGGGAT
>JAOBAY020075296.1:0-11342 GCA_025331085.2 Zoanthus sociatus
AATTTTTTTAACAAGATTGCGTATTTTTGATCACGCGAGCGTAAATGTTGGACGATGTTGGATGAAAAGTTTGAACATCGTCCAACACTGTCCAACATGTTTGATCATGCTGTTCAAACGGGTCAAACATATTGCGTCCAACAATGTTTGATGAAGTTTGACCACCATGTTTGATCCGTTTAAACGGGCCTTAACAAAAATCTTTTTACGATTTGTTAATGCACTGAAGCTGTTCCAGGAAATAATTTCCGAATTCCGTTGTCTTTTGACACTTCCAGGCCATTTCTTTTACAACTTCTGTATGTGTTGTCGGTTGAATTGTTGTTTTAATAATTTGATTATACATGCAAATTTTTTTAAGCGCATAGAGTTGATTTTATACTTCAGGCTTTGATACTGTAAAATAAAATTGCATTATATATTTTGTAAATTTTTTCCCAGTCAGCTTATAATTTAGTTAGCGACGATATATTTTGTTACTGGTAGAAGGCATTGCAAAAATCATCTTGACATAACATACTTTCTAGTCAGAATAAAAACATTTCTTCGAGTAACAAAAGCAGCACTATTCCCACACTTTTGAGCTTTTTTTCCGCACTACATGTATTTCCACACTATTTGGCAAAAGTTTCCGTATTATTTTTCATTTTTTTCCGCACTCTACCAGATACCCTGCCTAATGCTAGGTGCGAACAAGTGCATATATACAAGTAGCTTTAAGGAGCGAAGTTTAACTGTAGCTGCACGTTGCCGAGACCACATAGCGAATGGTGATCGTTTCTCGTCCTTTTTGCAATATTCTTGGCAATGAATTACAGTAAAATTGAATTATACAGCGTTACAAAGAAAACTGTCACAGGGTTATACCATTTTTATTGAGTCATATTATGTTATTTGTAAGAATTATGTGCGATTGTGAGAAAATTTGCGAATTATGCGATCGGATGCGATTATTGATCAATTATGCGGGATCGCACCATCGCACAATATCAGAAGCCCTGCAATACTCAATATTTTCAATTTCACAATCAATAATTATGTAAATTTCATTTACATCATCTCTCTTACATTTTTTTATTTTTCTTATTTTTACCTAAATAATGTTTCTCTAATCATTCTAATTTTCTAGTCTAATTTAAAGTGTATAATTATATCGGATATTATTACTTTAGCCCCCTTAAACAATTTTGACCCGAAGAAAATGATGGTGAACTTTATTTTTCAATCCGCAATTTTTTTCTTGTCATTTTAAGTCTCAAATCTTTGATTTTTGAACGAGTTTAGGGATTTTGGCCGTGTCGGTCCTGGGTTCTATATTCTATTGTGATGATGGTAAACTCAGAACATGCTCTGAGCACTGCACACGGATTTTCTCTTTATCAAATGTTTCGTTGTTGGATGCCATTGAACGGTAAAAACATAAGAAAATAACAAGACAAAAAGCCAACTATCAGTAAATCACTGAAATTAATACTTTGACAACAAGCAATGATTGTGGTTCTAAGTTTAACGTCACTAGACACCAGGCTAACAATACTTGGCCAAGAGCTTCATGGGCGGGAATCATACAACTTTAGAAGCTGAAAAACAGGCTGAACAAGACTTTGTATCAAAAAAAGAACTTTACCATCGTTTCCCTCAGGTCGAAAACCTTAAATAGGGCTAAAATAATAATTAATATCCGATATATACACTTTAAAACTTTACAATGGATGTGCTACATAAAGCCAGAGGGTAATTGTGGTGAAGTAGGAAGGTAGCAACAAATAGACATAGCGATTGTCGGGAATGAATGTTGGAGGTGCTTGCTTTCTTCAGGGGAGGGGATGGGGTTTTGGCATATGTTCCTCCAGGGAAATTTTTGAAAACTTTTAGAAGTGTTTTCCTACATTTTAAGGCATGTTTTCAAGCTTTCTTCACTTGGCTTTACTTCATTTCAACTTGAGCTTGCTTTGTTTCTGTTTTAGTTTACTATTAAAATTCTGACAGGGCCAAAAAACTCACTGCTTAAATATTTCTTAGCAAAGTTATGGGCAGGTGTCTTGGTAAGATTTACAAATAAAGAGCGATGTTGGTTCCCTTCAATGCAATTCTGAACGTGATTAAAATCTTTTGCTGGAACGTTTTAAACAAATCAAAAGCACCAAAAGTTCAGCTTAACAATGTTTGTTTAATGTAAATAAAGAAGCAATTGAAAAAGAAGTTAATTATTGATTTTTTAAAGTTTTTTTAAATTTTAATTTTTTATGAGAGGTACATCAAGCCTCTCCCCGAGAGTCGTGTGATTGCACAGGCACACCTCAGCACACAAGTAAATGCATTGAGGCGAGCAATTTATCACACTCCTAAACATCACATTTAAAAAATATTATACTATCTAAAAAAATGTTGACTTGCTTAATTAAAAACTTACAGTGTTTCAAAAATGCATGGGTCTTCCAATAAAAGATTCTTTAAATGGCGGGTCTAAAGTACAGGTCACAGGTCAGGTCATCGTTTTTATCAATACTAAAACAACCCTTAACCTTCACTAATACTAACCTTAGGCTTAAACATTCTCTGAGTGTAGCATATGCATTTACAGGCCTAAGGTTAGCATTAGGAAGGGGTTAGGGTTGTTTCACTATTAGTAAAACAATGAACTGACCTGTGACCTGTGACATGTGTTTTAGACCCGCCGATTCTTAAAATTGAAACAATTCAAAACAGTCACAATATTTAATACTTCCAGTTTTCACACCACCGCACACCTAACAGAACCGAGGTGTGCTATTTTCAGCACGCCTACTATTTTTCTCAGGGAAAGGCTTGGTACATGGGTACATTGATCAGAGAACACGGGTACTGGTACAGTACCTGTGGTGGTTTTTAATGAGAACCCTGTAAAGGTCAGTACACATATGTACATGTATATCATTAAATACTACCATGTACCAGATTGCACAACATGCATTTACCTTAACAGAGAAGACCTTTCCTGCCGCAGCAGCTCTATGAAGTGCTGTTTGACTGTCTTTGGCCCTGAAATCAAGATGAGCTCCTCCATTCACTAAGGCCATTATCAGATCTGATCTCTCATCCTTTACTGCTGCTGCTGTTAAAGGTGTTTCTGAAGCATTTACAACAAACACACATCAGCTTTTGTCAAAATGAAAATGAACTCCAAGTAATCACTAGCCTTTAGTAAACACTAGACTTCCAGTGTAAAAAAAAAGCTAAGATAAGGTTGAACTTGTTATTGCTGATGTCAGTAAAGTACCTCCAGTTCTGTCGTCCTGATAGTTTGGGTCCAATCCCTTTTCTGTCAGCTTTATCACCTGATTAACTGAATTGGATGCAACACAATCCATCAAGCGCCTCAAATTTCCTTTCGTGTGCACCTTCTGCAGGGCTTTCTCATCAAAGTTCATTGAGCGATACACTCTTCTCTTGTACTTAAACTAATTAAAAAAGAAAATAAAAAACTGTTCAAATGAATCATCTCTAATTATATGTTCTCAATATGTCTGATAGGAATTATAGTGATAATTGCTGCCGCAGCGAAGTGAGCCTGAGCAAGTGTAGCTAAGGAGCAACACTAATTCAGGCAATGAGTATATAACTGAGACTTGATTCAATCACAATGCTTAGCAATTGTCAAAAAAGACAATTATACTATATATATTGTTCTACCTGTCCCACAATGCAATCTTCCAACCACAATCCTTTGCACCCAATTATTAAATGTTTCAGCAGCATCCTTTTAAAATTGCAATAAATCTTTTGCTGTCAGTCTTCGAGACCACAAGTTTCTTGTTAGTTTAATCATAGTAAACTGCTATAGTTTAGTTTATGCTATTGTTATCAAAAGCATACTCTCAGGTGCTTAATATAAGGGGGGGTCTTAATATCCGGGAGGGTTGGAACATTTCTCAATTTTCAATTAGTGGGGGGGTTTTAATATCCGGGGGGAAGAGGGGGGTCAGAAAATTGGAGTTGTGGGAATTATTAGAAACTCACAATAAAGAACCTTTTTAATGTTTTCGAATTATTCCTTGGTATTATAGATGCCTTTAAGTTATACAGCAAACAATTCGACGTCTTTTAATTCGCGACAAGAGAGATGAAAAAAGGAAAGTATGTTGAAAATTAGTAAAAGTTATCCTATTCGATCCTGAAAAGTAATAAGCAGGAGGGTCTTAATAAGGTCCGGAGGGGTTGCAAAAAGAACAACTTAGGAATTACAACTTGGTCGATGAAAAATACTTAAAATAACAGTGCCAAAATATTAATGAAATTGTTTATGTTTTAAAAAAAGTTATGACTTGTTTCCTTTCACTAATTTATTTGCTATTTTCAATGCTTTTATTTTTTGTGTTCTTCATACAAATAAAATGAAATAAACAGAATGAAGTTGTAAAATTGAAAAACAAACAATGAACCATTAGTTTATGTTATTTTAAAAAGTCTATAGAATTTGCTTTGAATTTTGAAAAAGTTAAATGCTTGTATCTCGTTGCACTTACAAAGGATAACTTTATTTCCAGCCAAGGTAAACACTTCATGCCTTTTAAGGAATCATAAATACGACAGAAAAGCCCTGTGGTTACAATACTTTACCATAAAAAAGCTTCTTTTATCGCTAATGGAAATAGTGCTTGCACAGTCACTGCTGTATATGCACCACAAAACCAAATTAAACAATGAAGGAAAACTCTTGTTTATGTAATATAACATTAAATCAAATAAACAATAAATATAAGTTGCTAGATCATCTAATTTTCCATTATTCCTTGCTCAAGAAAACAGCATAGCTAACTTATGAGTCAACAATCTACTTTGCTTAAAAACAGCTATCAACGTTTCAACAATGGAAACTTAAAAAGGGCTGATTAAAACTGGTATGAAGTTAAGGAATGTTTTCTTTCTTGTCCTCGTGCGTAATTAAATCTTTACATTATTTTTTGAAACTAAATTTGATTTAATAACCGTCATTTGAAGACGTTTACTGATTGAGCAGATTAATAACGTTTACTGCGATAACATCTTTAGAAGAGACTTTTCATTAAACTTTCAAAACTAAAAAATTACTAACTCTGGATTTGTTTTTGTTAAGGTATCTCCCGCTGCGTTGGAAACAATAAATCTGAAGGACTGACTTTGTAATGAGCTAAAGTTCCTTAGGCCGTTGCTTAATTAGCATCTTAACTTACGAAACTTTGAGTAAAAGGTAAGGGTTGATACAATATTACATCGTGGTTCGCTGTCACTTGTAAACCGTGACTACTCTAATCTTGCAAATGCTTTCCTAGTAGAAAAGGATTATCGCTAATCCAATTTATAAATACAGCAAAATGTTGGCCTTTATCTAACAGGTGGAATACCACGGCAATAACTTATGTGCATGAGCTGAGCCTGATTGAGAATTGCAAACTTTTATGAAAACGCATCCGAGTTTTTATCTTCAAACAATGAGAAAAAACGTTAGTACAAATTGCAAGTGTAAGTTGAACACAGTGAAGCTTTTTTCAATAACTTGAAGAAATAAAGTTTAGACATCTACATCCATCAAAGATTGTCAGAGAAGACAGGGCGACTCCGACAAGACTTGTCGCTTCAGCAAGCACAATCAACAAAGATGTTCTGCATAACTTTGTATTTTGGTAAGTGGGGTTCCTTTGCGAGAATGCAAAGGCTTCTGTCCGTTTATTTATAGGTTTCGAAACGCATAAAGCTTAGGATTATGTACCAAGTAAACTGTTGTTCCATGACCAAAGCTGTTTACTTACCATTAACCTCTTCATTTACATGTGTTTCGAAAGAGAAAATGATTGAAAAATGTAATAAAAACTTAGTGTATAAATTCCTTTTTCTTAGCTTGAGAAATAACTTGCATGTGAATTGAGAAAATTTAAGCTTTTCATGGACAGTTTATGTTCATTTTTATTGCAGTAGCCTTTATTTACATGAGACAACAGTGGGAAGCCACTTCCAAAAGTTGTCAGTCCTACTTCGCATGATTCGCAGACGCACATATTAATTTAACAAGTGATCAATATTTTTACATAAAATGGTTTGATTTCTAGCCGTATTTCACTAGTTCCTAAACAAGTTAGAGTCTCACATGAAATAGATAAAGTAAACTAGGTGGAGAAATAAAAATTAGAGATAAACCTTATAGGAATGTTCGTCCAATGGACTGAATTATAATTTGTTCATTCGAACTCCTCTGCTAAAGTAAAAGATTTATAGCCCGTGTATGTATATGATAAACATTTGTTATAACATTTCCCATGTTGTCATCCAATACTTGATCTTAAAAACTACAGCGGTCGAGAATCAATGAACTGATACTGCAATAAGTTATTGTACTTCACTCTTCAGGTATGTCAGACATTTTTGCCAGCGGCTATCACAATACTGCATAATGAAAACGTTTAACACACAAGGCCATGGTTCAATCTTATTACTACCGAATTTTTCGAATAACAAAATCCTTCTGAGATCTATTTTTCATTTGGAAAAAGGCAGTAATTTCTGCTTAGGACCGATGTTTTTATTTTATGTTCGCCTTCTTTACCTTCACATATCCTTCTTGTTTATTAGCTGCGTCTTACGCAAACAAAAATACTCGTCTACAACTGCATGCTCGTTCAATTTTTTTTCCAATTGCAGCAGTAGATAAGGCGCTGGTAAAGTGATAAACGTATGTTTGAGCATGTTTCAATTCGAACACTAACCCTTTGTCTGACCAACTTATCTGTAAAGGTGATGGAACACTTCGCTTTTTACCTACGAAGAGTTCCCACTAATAAAAAGATATCTTAACAGACATAACTATAATGCTGCTGAAAAAATAGCAAAACAGTTACTGTTCATCAGCAGGATGCCGAAATTGTGTGCAATTCTACAATTGCATTAAGACTAACAACTGAATCCCTTTGGCTGAAAAGACCGTGTTTTTTTCTCAAAAAAAAAATATTTAAAAGTTTTCATCCTGTCTTGAACAAAACGTATACATTCTTTATTGCTCTCATTATTAAAACACTTGTCTTCTTTAACCTCTTCTGACAACTACAATGTACATACTGTTGTCTGTAAATGCCATTACGGCTATTTATTCAAAAAACGTTAAACAGTTTAAAATAATGGTTCATTTACCTGCGGATAAATGGAGCGAAGCGGAATGCATAAAATTCCTGAATTCCGCTTAGACCAAAATTGTACAAGTTATGCGAGCAAAAGAATGTGTGATTTAGTATTTGCATATCAGTATTTACATCAGAATGAGTAGCAGAAGCAAGTCATTGTGGTTTAGTTCTCAAACGTTTAATCATTTCAATGTTGTATTAAGATTCGGAAATATCGATTCATATGATGTTATATACGTATGTGTGTAAACGTGTATTACTGAAATGAGTGTGTGCTCACTTGCTAGACCTGCACCGCATTTATGTGGAATTGTTTAGTAAGTAACATATGGAAAGATTTTCACTTTTTTCACTTGCACATATTATTTACAGAATTCTGCCTACCCGCAACAAAACAACAACTGAAATGCTTTGCGGGTCTAGCAAGTGAGCAAAGTGTGGTTAACTACGTGTGTAAAGTGTGTTAAGTGTGTTAACTAACTTAACTTGGTTAGTTAAATGTGGCTAGCTAGACCACAATAATCTAGTTAACGGTTAACCGTTTGAGGAATTAGACCACAATTACTGCCTTCTGCTACTCTCTTTGCTTAAATAGTGATATGCAAATACAAAACCACACATTCTCTCGCTCGCATAACATACACATCTTCTGGTCTTGGGGGAATTCAGGAAACCATTTATCAGCTCTTATGCATTCCGCTTAAACAAGATTTGTGAGCAGATACAAAACTGTGATCTTGAAACAGTAGAATTAAGAGTTCGAGTGCTCATTTTTATCCAAATATATCTCGTTAACCAACGACTCGCAAGAATGTTTTTAAACCATAAGAATATATATACCAGCTTACTTACCGTCCTTTGTAGAATAAGTCACGGAAACCTAGACGACTAATTTGTCACCACCCATAGCTAAAGTCCCCAAGACCACCAGTCAAGTGCACAACCTATGTATATAACCTAGGTAATCATTACACAGAACATCGAAGTACATATATTTTTTACATTACCTACTGCAGACTTACAGTTATTATTACAACAAAACCTGCTTAGAACATCTCAAACGTAAACTGGCTTTAAATTTATTTAGTTTACCTTAAAGATACAACTTTTGAAGAAATAATAAGTGTCTCCATGGTTAATTCATCTTTGCTCCCCGAGCTTACCAGATGATCATGATGGTTTTGAATTAAGTTAGTTTCTGGCTACATTTTCTTTTATTTTTGTTATAAAGCAGGGGCGGATTTAGCTTTTTTCATGTGGTGGTGCGTTTTTTAATGATAGCCAAAATGATCAGTATATATAGTCAGCTATGGAATTCCGACTGCGCTTTAGTTAGATAAAGGAAGTAAATTATGCACTAGTTGACCGCACGCACTACTGCACCACTCAAAGAGATTGACAAGCAACATTCTGCGAGGAAAGTAAACACTTGTCTTGGCCTTCGATAGTGGCTCTTGCTCAACGGTAATCGATTCCAACCCCTGCCATACTTACAAGCAGTAACGTGCGCGTGATTTTTCCCACCGCCACAGGCATCCCGGTCTTAAAGACGCGGGCACGCGCGGTGTGTGCAGTTTTTTCCCATCACAAATACAATCATAGTCCCAGCAATCAATAAAAAACGTTTATAACTGAAAAGAGCTTTCAACGTCGTCCAAAATGAGGGGTGCGTGCGCACCCAACGCACCACCTCTGGATCCGCCCCTGTCAAGTATATTTAACATCAGTTCTGACTCCAGCGTGTAAAGGACAACTTTGTATAATAAATAGATTCGTAGTGCTCTTTGATTACATATTTAATACTAAAACTACTTAAGTATATGAAAAGGTGCTATATTGTTTGTGGACCAAGCAGCTTCACCGTATGTTTTTTTTTTCAGCATTCGTTATTTCGTCTTGTCATTCCAAGCCAATCGCCTTTTTCTCCAACACTACCTTCATTAACAAAATCCAAAATAACAGAATAGTTCCTGTCCTTAAAAATATCAGACAAGTCATTGCACTTGCTGTAGACGTCAAGAGAGGACATGTTTATTTCAGTGTTACTCAGGAACGTGAAAAGGCCATTCGGAGAGTGTCCATTTACGGAGGTGAATTGACGGATATTATTAATGAAGATATTGGAACATGTGAAGGGTTATCTATTGAATGGCGCTCGAGGTTGCTTTATTGGACTGATGCATCTTACAAACGTATTCAAGTTTCTTGGTTAGATGGAAGTCACAGGAAAGTTTTGATTGCAAGAGATTTGTGGGAGCCAAGAGGAATTGCTGTTGATCCTTCAACCGGGTGAGCTATGTATATGTATTCGCACTAAAACTTTCTGACGACGGAGTCCTGAAACAACTTCAGGAACTTAAAGTTAAAGTTTTAGTTTTTATCCGTTTTTAAAGTTTTATCCCGCTCTGGTAGATGCCATCGAGCACTCTAATAACACCGTGGAAGCCATTTTTGCACGTGTATATATATAAAAAAAACGTTAAAACATTACAAAAAGTAAAACCAATATGACTTTAAAAATATATATATATTACACACAATATTTCGGTTCAACACACCAACCTTCTTCAGGTGTACAAACAAATGAAAGATCTTTACAAGTTTACAGATTTTTTAAAAATATATAAAAAATGTGTTTGACAGAACCGGAAGAGCACGTGTTTGGTTAGTGTCTTTCATTTCTGGCATTAAGACCATTGGGTTCAAGTGTTTTAGCTCTGATGATTAGAGTTGCTTCTCTAGCCTTACGAATAGAGTCTCGGGGATTAGTTGTATATCAGTAGCAGTGTTAACGGGTATAGAAAGAAAGTGTTCAGAGACTGTAGTAAGCCTAGAAGTATTGTTAAAGTTATCAACGGTTCTAGGATGTTTATTAAATCTATCTTTCAAGCGCCTCTTAGTTTCACCAATGTATTGTATTAGAATTACAGCGATTGCATTGAACTTTTAGTGTTACAAGTAAAGTGAACGCAGAGTGAACGCCTAAATTTGGGCATTCAAAGATGAGTGTTTATTTGACACTGAAAGTTCGGACTACAAAAATCCTCAAAAACAACATTAGCAACACTCAACAGTTGATCTCATCTAGCTCAGTAGCTGCATCCTCGTTCCCAGGGTCCTCTTCTCGCGAGCGCGCTGGTAGGAAAAAGGATCCTGGATACTGTCTCGTCAAGTGACAGCTGCGCTACTCGAGCGATATCGGTTCTTCGCGTGAAATTTAGCGTGGAATTCCCTCGTCAGTGAATGGATTTTCCAATAAACTCAACAAAATAAATAAAGTTAAAGCATATGATTATACTTAACAAAAAGGCGTTCACTCTGCGACCACTTTCGAAAAAAAAAAAAATCAGTAGAAAGAAAGAAGATAAAACTAGAGGTAACCGTTGGTTACAGCGCAGGCTCCATGTCGAGAATTGAATCACCATATCGAGAATTTTTTATTGTTTCGCGTGAATCGAAAATAAAAAAAGAAAATGACGACCCACGACTTGGAACCCACGACCTACGACTTCGTACCCACGACCCACGACTTCGTACCCACGACCCACGACCCACGACAATTAGTCAAACTCCCTCAAGTGTGTGTAAATTAATTCGAACTTTCTAGCGCGAAGGTCTTCAAGAGTTTTAATTTCGATCAAACGTACCATCGACCTCGTTATTACAAACACCAAAACTTGTATAGTTGACAGCAAGTGATTCTATTTAATTTTTTGTTTGATCATCAATTAAGACATTTAAAGGAGAAACAACGATTATAATTTAATACTTGTCCTTCAAAGAAAGGTCTCTTGCAGTGATTTGATCAAACAGTGCATGGTTACTAGAATTTTGAAGATCGACGACTTCCTGTAACCAGTGGGAAGAACAATTTAAAAACAGTCTTGAACGTTAATAAAACCAACAGAATGTAGTGTCTTTTTGTTTAAGTTTCTGCGTAGGATTACCATAACCAATACTTTAAAGAACACCTTCAAAAACACTGTCAAAATTCACGTTTCCGCAAATACCCTGTCACACATTCATGTCATTAATTATGGACGAACATGCACAGTTATGGCAAGGCCCGTAGATCTCACTTTTCTTTTCAGTGAGATCTGGGTACGAGATTAGTCTGATCGATCGATGTTTCCAATACACTCTTTTCTTTTTATAAGAATGTTGTTTTTCCGGCCCAGGCTGAATATTCTTATTTTCCTGCTGATTTTAGGC
>JAOBAY020075306.1:0-11341 GCA_025331085.2 Zoanthus sociatus
ATGGCATTTTCATCACTGCATAGTACAAAGAATGGAAAGCATGTTGTGATAAGACCCCGACCAAACTCTGGATCTTATTATTTTAACTATAAAGGGACTTTTAGTATAGTTCTTCTAGCAGTCGTAGATGCAGACTATAAAATTCTCTATGTAGATGTTGGTTGCAATGGTCGCATTTCTGATGGAGGTGTTTTTAGAAACAGTAGCTTAACTACTGCAATGGAATGTAACAAACTGAATGTACCACAGGCTGAGCCTTTACCTGGCCGATCATTACCAATTTCATACGTATTTGTGGCTGATGCATTTCCTTTAAAAGATTACATCCAGAAACCATATAGCCTAAGAAATTTGACTAAGGAAAAACGTATTTTCAATTATAGATTGAGTAGGGCTCGAAGAATAGTCGAAAATGCATTTGGTATATTGGCAAATAGGTTTAGAGTTTTCATGCAGCCAATCAATCTCTCACCAGAGAAGGTGGAAAAAGTTGTAATGGCATGCATTTGTCTCCATAATTTTTTTGATAAACAGAAGCACTGCTCGAAATATCTACACTCCACCAGGTTATCGTCTGGATGAGGAAGATACCAGTATGGGTGTTGTTAATCCAGGTGAGTGGAGGAGCTTCCAGGATCCTCGGGGACTGATACCATTTCAACAACCAACTCATGGCAGAGGACTGGATTCAGCTAAGGTCATAAGAGATGAACTTTGCTCATTCTATTGCAGCAAAGATGGCGAAGTTCCCTAGCAATGGAAAATGATATAATTAATATGGGCAGAATTGTACAGTTTCTGTACTACTTACCTTTGTTTCTATGTTTGACTTTGATGCTCTTGCATTAACAGCACTGTCCAAAAACTGAAGTGACTTAAAATGTGTCCACTTTATCTGAATATTGTCATCAACACCAGAGCCACTTTTCTTGGATTTTGAATTGAGTTTGGCCTTTTCTCTTGCATATTGTGACCTTAATGATTTTATTTTGCAGCATACCTCTTTCTCTGTCAGAAAATAAAATCAATTAAATCATTTTAAACAAAAAACTTAATTATTAATGTTAGGTCTAAAACAAAGGTAAAACAAAAATTTAGTTGCTTTAAGCATTTACGTCGTACAGAAGGAGCCAAATTAAAAATATGATTCCGCATGAAACTCGAAACCTCATATACATACTGGAAAATTGATACTTAATTTAGAAAACCAAAAATCACAAAGAAAAAGAAGTGGATTCAACTAAACTATATGATGTCAATCGCTTCGTTTTCGTATTCCAATATTTATACATTTTAAATTTAAAATTGCGGAACTAACCTGTCGTTTCCATTCGCGCGGCTATTTCTTGAATAGCCGCATTCCTTTTTGGCTTATTATGATAATCGTCACGGCCGCGACATCCTAGAGGCATGATCTTTCTTCGTAAAGAATTATGAGTTCCGCTGTCTTTTCCGCGTTCCACACGGCAGCCATGATTATTCACGAGACTCGAAACGGAGATTTGATTGGTTAATTTCTGTTCAACACCTTCAACAATGTTGCCAAGAATGAACATGCTCATTCTTGTTCAACATGTGGCCAACATGTTGATTGTGTCTCAACATTTGTTCCCAAACACATTCACACGGATCAACATTTGTGGGAAACAATGTTGGTCAACATGTTGGCCACAAATGTTGATCCGTGTGTAATGGCCTAAGAGTACCGGTTCAAATCGTTATAACGTAGTGAAGATTGGTGTGGGCAATCATAATATAGTTATTATAATATATTATTGTTGTTTGCCAGCTTTTCTTATATTTATTTAGCAAGATGACACTCTCAGGTCAAACAAACCTTTTCTCCTCCCCCAGGGTTTAGTACTGGCTTGAAGTTTACGCCGTCCAAACTGGTTAGAACGTAATAATGAGAAACAGACCGCTCAGTTCCTTTCTTTCCACCAACACTGACATCGCAGGCAATCACAGGCTTACCTAAATGACAACAACTTAAACATTTAATCTTCAAACAGCAAACTATTTTTTTCAAAGTAAAAACACTCTTCATTGTGACTGGCACGCGCTTACAGAAACGCCATTCAAAAACCGAATTAGGAAATTTCTTTATACAATACTCGGAGTTGAGGATGCTTATGTTGACGTCTATCCATTGATAACAAAACCGAACAATCATTGATATCGTACCCTATAATCTTGTTCTATTCCTTTATTCGTAAGAATTGTTGTAATAAGTATGTAAGTTGTACCTTTTCTTTAGTTTGTCTATTCTATAATGGCAATGTTTATTGTTAGGTTTTATTATTTTTATCTAAATAGCAATTCTAGTAAGTTAATTTAGTGTCTGGCATTCTATTACACTGTACGCTTCGATTAACATTGCTATACGCGTGTAGTGTTGATTGTAAAATTTACCTGTAAAAAGTTTGAATATAAACCGGAACTCGAACTTGATTATACGCATCCGTATTTAGCGGTACGTGCAGGGGCGGCCAAACTCAGATGAAAAACAAACAAACAAACAAAAACAACAAACATCTAAGACTATGACGTTACCACTTATCCACTATAATTGAGATCACTTCAGCCACAACAACCTACTTTTCACTTTTAAAAGCTACTGTGTTCTCTTACCGTAAATTAATACAAAATGCCTACTGTTACAATTACGGCTGATTGGTATTTCATTTACGGTTAGTCGGAGGTATTTCATTTGCGGTTAGAGGACTATTACATTTACTTTTTTTTAACCCGGATCAAAATCACTGTGAATATTTCATAAAACTGTTGTCATGTTAAAACTCACCCAAATCAACAGTCAAACATTGGTTCTCGTTCACAATGCCTGCACACCATACATCAGAGCTGTTGATAAGTGGTATCCCAGGGCCCTCGCTGGCAGATGAGGCACTGAATATCCCTGAATTAACTGGGACTAAATTATCCGATAAAAAAGCACCACAGGTACCTGTAATAAAATATAAAGAAATTTTAGGCTTGGTTAATATTCTTCACTGTTTACTGAGCGGCATAACAAAAAATCAGAGTTTTATTTTCATTTCCTTCTTGAAACACCTTTCGGGAGCCATTTTGTTTTTATGTTCACAGCTGAGTGCGAGGCCTTTTGTTTCACACGATAAGTCGTTAATCTAATCATATATCTGCTCTGGCGATGAAATGGTTCATAAGGAATGTATCCGGTTTTTTAAGCTGTGAGGAGGCGTTTTTAAGTTCAATAGAAATTTTATTTTTTTGTCCTACACAAGTGTTTTTTAAACTTAAAAAAAAACATGTAGACAGGTAGTTAAGGCAAGTTTCTAAATGATTGGAAGGACTGACCAGTGCATTGTTTATAGCAATCTGAGGATATGGAAAAATTAACCAATGTGGTTGTCCCGTCATTACTTACACTGATTTGCTTCACTATAGTACAATTGTAGGTAATAATGGACACTTATACATACAGGATTTAACAAGATATTGGTGTTCAACTGATAATTAATCATCTGAATGCAACAAAAAACAGTGACAATTGCAGAAAAAAGTCCGCGGCGAGTGCCCTTCTGCAATGCTGTAGAAATTCGCTTGGGAATTTCGCAGGCGATCAGAGCTGCTGCGATTTGTGGATATAATTTTCTAATGTGTCCAGGGCTTTGAAAACACTGGTCTTTTGTTTATGCACACTCCAATGTGGTTACTAGTACCTCCCGGCACAGTTGACTGCTGCGCTCGTTCCCAGGCATCTCGACCGGTTCGACCGTTAGAGTTATCGAAGCTTTAAACACAGTAAAGGCTTCAAAATGGCAATTTTTAAGGCGTTTAACGTATTAAGAAATCACACGAGTCAGAGAAAGCAGCTGCTAGCTCTGCAGTTATAAGTTATCCTTTTACAGTCTAGTCTAAGTGCATTGCGTTGGGACACAGTTAACATACTTCGTTTCCTACCATCCCTATTATTAATATAGGAGGAAGAAAAAAAAATTAAAATCTTGAAAGTATTATTAGAGGTTGTCAGGAACTACAGCAAGGCACATAGTAAGCTTTGGAATTTATTTTATATTTTTTTCTGAAAATCGACTGATCGAGTTGACAGTGTTTCATACATTTTCTTATAACTCCTCTTCAAAAGTAGTTATAGTCTGTGCATTAAATGCATGGTCGCTAATAGCTAAAGGAAATCCGAGTTGTGTTGTTGTCAATCATAGTTTACACAATTGAAGGAGCTAAACGTTTAAGTCGGTTGTCCCTTCTTCAAAGCAACAGACCAAAATATATTTTTTGATAAAAGGCAGTTGCTCAACGCATGGTCCTTGTAACACTACTTACTTCATATTCATGGAGCCTTTGAGCAGGAGTTGTTTGGTCGTGATCGCCGACCCAATTATAGTTTTTTGATCAATAACTAGTTTAAAAACGGAGTTTCTAAACTTTTATCGTATTATGAAATTACTAAACTTTAATAAATTGAAAAAAACACCCATAATTCATATATTTTGATGGTGAATTATTGCTTTACCAAAAAATATAGAAATTGTTCTTTTTAATCCGATTTTGTCATCATATTTTAACCAAAACAATATGCGCAACTACAAATCAGCCTTATAAAGACAAAGAACCGACGTCTATAGAATTTACGCTAATATCATTACGGTTAGAAAGTTAACTGATGCTTTGGAATATGTCTTTTGAACTCTCAGTATATATTTATATGCAACCACTTTGTAAAACTAGAATTACAATGACCCCTAAAAATGATCACAAAACTTGCATAATCAGTTTCAAAGAAAAAATGAATCAGAGTAAAATTTATTTTTGCTTTCTTTTGCTTTGTGTTATTATTTCTCAAAAACAGTTTTTAACAGTGGCATATCTGAAAAGTAACTCCCAATATCGATATGTTAGATATTTTTTAAGTATTAAATTTAATATTTTTTACGTCTTCCCTTTCATGTTTAATGAAATATTAACTTACCCAAGCTGATGAAGATTTTTAATGTTTTATATTTTATATAAGTTACCAAGATACAAAACATTCTATGAAAAATTTTGGTTTTTTTTTGGGACGGATTAACTTAACGTAATTTTTGTTAATAATCTGATAATTAGAGAGAAACAGTAAAATGTAAACCCGTTCAGTTTTGCAGTTACTACACAGAACACGGTTTAACTTTCTCTTTGCTAAAAACAAACGCTTTTAGGCCATATGCTTAATAAACAAATTCATTTCTGAAAAATTAGATACTTTTTTAACCAGCCTCACTTTATCCTAGATATATTGGTTGAACGAAACACTAAACTTGAGCTATATTTTCAATTAATTAAATTGATTAAAATTAATTAAGAAAAAAAGTTTTAAAATACACTTACTTTGATTCGATGTTACAGCAAAACTGATGAAATTTGAAAAAATAATTATTACTGCCTCAAGAACCAAAAATTTTAAAGCTTTAGAATGAATCATCGTGTGACCACTTCCAAGTAGGTATTGGCGTTACTCTCTTAAAATGTTAGCGTTTACTACACGTCACGTTTGTAGGTGTGTGTGACTGCCTGCCAATAAAGGCTAAACTATATTGTACGGAGTCCTCCCCCAAATAATACAAGATAATCCAATAAACTTTCTAATCAAGTTCCCTTTTGTGTTGAAATTAGATAAATTGTACTCCAGCACAACAGACTGCTAAGGAATTAAACCTGTCACTACGAACAATTTGTACTTCCATTTTTGTCCCGTGTGACGAAAACCTTGCTAAAGCTAATGGCTTTTTCTGCAGAATTCGTGACTTAAATAATAGAGCTAGAAGCACAGAGTGACGCAGCATTTCTATAAAATAACTTTGATTTCCACTTTGTAAATAACTTAATGTGCTAAGTGAAACTATTTTAATTTTAAAAAATGCCTAGTAAACAAGCAGATACAACTACGTGTAATTCTTTTATACTTAAAGCATAAGTACTTGTACTTTTTACAATTATTATTGAAAAAGTTTGAGAGGTTACCGTAATAAAAACAAGAATGTTAAACTAAGTAAGTTTTAAGATGCCAAAATAATTTTCAAGGACTTCTCAAACATCAGTGGTGCTTTGAAAAACAAAACAATTCTGAAATTTCCTTTCGTGAACAAGATGTGGCAGAAGATCAATATACTCTTTCCCCCATATTTAGGCATAAATTAATTCAAAGACGCCTCCATTGCTTCCAAACAATACCAAAGATAAGATGTCACCTGGAAAATAATTCTCATTCGTTTTGTCTGATGACTGCATAATTTTCCGTGGGAAAATAAGACGTTTTATATTAAAGTGAAGCCTAGTTGAGCGTTGCCATAAATCTTAGAAAGTTCTTTCCAATCGTTTTAATCAATGTAAACCAGTTTGTCTGTGTTCGAGTAGCTGCATGCATAACATTCAAGAATACAAGTTCAAGAACAGGTTTTTCTAGTATAAGTTCTACAATCCTCAGCCTCTTGTTGTTTACAGTGGAAGGTCCGTTATTGGAAGTTCCTTTGAGAAAACAAGCACAACAATTTCAAAGTAAATCTTGCTTTTATTTTTGCGAAAGTTTTTTAAATTTGTGGAAAATAAACGTTTTTTTTTTGCAAAAGAACGCATTTCGCCTTTTTTCAAAGACCATTCGAAAACTAGGAATTTTAAGACGTTACTATATAGCCCTAAAAAAGTTATTTGATGTTATTCCTTTTAGAAAATATGATGCCATGCAGGCCTAAAATATATTTATATGTAAAACTGTTTTACTGAGGAAGGAGAGCAACTCCGAAAACGTTTTAAAAACATATAAATATATTTTAGGCCTGAATGGCACCATGTTATTAAAAAGAAATAATATCGAATACGGCCTACAAAGAACTTATTTCTCTTTTAGAGGAATATTCCACAGTTATTTGATGCGAAAATAAACTTTGAACCAAAAAAAAGTCATTTTCTGTTTTTCAAAGACTATTTGAATTGTAAAACAATATTTTCCCTGGCCTGGATTAACGTATCAATTTTACTTTGGTTTTCTTGAAATTGCCTTATATGCTGACATCTCGTTACGCGATCGACTATTTCTGTTTTGGCGATTTTATACTTGGGAAAAGATTTTATACTTGAGAAAGACTTTCACAATAAGTTTTTTGCATATCACAATATCGACTTGCCCTGAGTGAACAATGAAGGCAGTTTGCGACTTTTGACTTTTAAAATAACAACAGGCGCCATTAGCCTGAAAAAACAGAGGGAGACTGAGGCTAACAAACAAAATGGCGCAAGAAGAATCGCAGTTTCTTCGTTATCTATTGGATCTTTCAAGAGATATCGATCAAAGGAACATTTTGCTTCGGGTAACATTTTTAAAAAGCGTATGTTTCATGCTCCAAACTGATAAACAGCTTAAAGTGAATTGACTTTTAAACTTTCTTTAAACAATAACGAATCATGTTATTGAGTAAATCTAGTTTGAAAATCTTGTTGTGAAAAAGTTGCTTCGGTAGTACCTAATGGCGTCGGTGGTAAAATGGTTAACACATGCAGCTGCCTTCCAAGCAGTTAATCCCGCGGGTTCGATTTCACACCGTCGCATTGATTTTTATTCCAACACGGTATTTTTAATGAGCAAGAAATCAACAAATTTTTGATTTGGGAAGCTTATGTTTCATGTTTCAATTCGATAAACAGTTTAAAGTGAAATGACTAATAACAAAATTATCTGTCAAAACAATAACGAATGGTGTTGTTTGAAAATTTTGTTGTGAAAACGTTGCTTCATGGGTCAAACCTGACATATAAAGATAGTCGAAATAGCGTTAGTGGTATAATTGTTAGCATAGCTGCCTTCCAAGCGGTTGGACCGGGTTCGATTCCCGGCAGCCGCATTCCTTTTTAATTTATTCCAAAACAATATTTTTAATAAGTGAGAAATCAACGAAAATTTTGATTTGGGTAACTTTTTAAAAAGCTTATGTTTCATAAGAAACGATTTAGAAATACATGAAACTGGAAAAATAAGTAATAAGAACCAACGTTCGTTGTATCTAACTCCATTATCAAAGTATCATAATGAAGATAAAAAAACGATTTTAAAAGGCTGAGTTGAAGCAATTTGCATAACAACAATACCAAGCTAATTACTTAAACACTTTAGCACGAACAGAATCAGACTGTACATTCAATGCTGGTTTAAGATCTCGAATACAACGCATTTTATAAATTAAACAGTTAAATTTGTTTGTGCATTTCTGAAGACATTGAAGCGCGCTAAAAATTTTTTCGGAACAGCAATGTTATGTTTTTTACAGTAATGTTTTGTATATAGATGACGCCTTTTGACGGTGACATTCAACGCGCATGTGAAGGAGGTCATTTGTATATCCAACATGACCTGCATCGCACAGGTCACACTTGAACAAATGAACAACGCATTGCTGGGTTACAATATTAGGCTTTGGCTCACACAGGCTTAGATTTTGTTTAAGCTTGCTGCAACTAAAAACGGGTTGGATGGTTTTTTTCATCTTGCTACTAAGATCTCGTAGTTGTCGTTTGACAGACACTGCAGCGGCCTGGGCTTTATAGGGGATAACTATTCGGATGACGTCATCAGCATGCTGTTTAGGCCGGTGTATCACCCGTAAATGTAGTACCCACCGTAAATGTAATACCCACCGTAAATGTAATACCCACCGTAAATGTAATACCCACCATAAATGTAATACCCACCGTAAATGTAATACCAACCGTAAATGTAATAGCAACCGTAAATGTAATACAAGTCAACTGTAAATGTAATACCAACCGTAAATGTAATACCAACCGTAAATGTAATACAAGTCAACTGTAAATGTAATACCAACCGTAAATGTAATACAAATCAACCGTAAATGTAATAGTTCTCTAACCGTAAATGTAATACTTTTTAACCGTAAATGTAATACCTCCGACTAACCGTAAATGTAATACCAATCAACCGTAAATGTAATAGTCGGTATTTTATATTACTTTACGGTAAGAAAACACAGTAGCTTCTTAAAAAAGTGAAAAGTAAGTTGTCGTGGCAGAAGGAATCTCAACTAAATGACGTCATCTGTCACGTGACTTTTCATGATAAGACGTATCTTAAGTATTTAGTGGTACGTGGGGCAGACAAATTCATTAGACGACAAATAAACAACAAGCATCTGTAAGTTTGAAGGTTTGAAGTCGAGTTTATTCCGTAAGTTAAAAAGACTACGTTACACACAAGCTGAGAGATTTTATCACCAGTCACGTGACTTGTTTAAAGGTTAAAGCGAACATATTTCCCACTTTTGTTATAATTTTGACTAAAAGGATATTGAAAGGATCAGCATTATTCATTCTAAGGAATGTTTTACGAAACAAATAGACGTTGCATAAATCGTTGCGAACCCTCCGCCTTTTCTTTTGCAATGCTAGATCCCATGCTTTCCCACTATTTGTTTCTTCAAATATTCTGTTATTTGATATATGTTTTGCTTTGAAACAGTATCTACCCTTGCGCATGATATCTCTGATAATTCTGCAACGAAGAATAATAAAAACCTTCTTAATCGTTCATTAGCATTCATAACTATAATACACGGTCATCAGCTATAGGCAACTTTTATCTTTAACGAATAGCTACTTAAATACAGATTACAGTTCAAGTCTTTTGAAGACCTAGGAACAAAATTATCGGGAACTTTCTTCATTCTGACTAGCACGCGCTTACAAAAAGGCCATTCAAAAAACGAATAAGGGAATTTCTGTTTACAATATTCGGAGTTGAGGATGCTTATGTTGACTCCTACTCATTGATGACAAAACTGAACAATAATTAATATCGTACCCTATAATTTTGTTCTGTTCTTTTATTCGTAATAATTATGCAAACTGTAACTTTTCTATAGTTAATTTGTCTATTGTCTAATCGCAATGAGTATTGTTGCGTTTTATTTTAGCTAATGTCGATTGTTTCTAGTAAGTTTAGTGTTTTGTGGTATATTACAGTGCACAAATCGATTGGTATTGTTATATACTTCGTGGGAAGTAGGGTCGGGCTAATCCGTTCTTAGAAAAATCTACTTGATCTGGCCTTAACTTTAAACTCTTAATATTAATGTCGAGTAATTGAATTGTAGATTGCATTAATAAACTGACAAAGAGTGGCAAAGCTATGAAGTTCATACTTATACATCTTTAGCTGATGAGAATTGATTAAAACGGGTAAACATTTAAGTTTTAAAATAACCTTAAATTTTCATTATTACATACTAATACTTAAAACTAAAGGATTAATCTTTTCCACAAACATTTAAAATTGTCATATATTTTCGCAACGCTCATTAGTTTCTGAAAAATGCGTCCAAGATGACGATAGTCGGTACGCGCAGTCAAGCATTGTAACAAGCAAACCATGCTTGTAGCGGCTGTCCACACGGCTATGGTAGTGTAGGGGTAGACCTGTGTTTGTTGGCTTTATGTGGACTTTTGTTTCAACACATGGAGCACGATTAAGAAGCTGCACCCCAAGGAAGGGGAGCATCCCATTTTCCTCTACCTCCATAGTAAAGCTCAAGGCGTTGTGGGCGTGGTTCAAGGTGTCCAAAAATACTGTGGCAGTTGCTAGATCTGGCATTATAACTAGAGTGTCACCTACGTAACGGTGGTACATTTCTGGTAATTTTCCTTGACTTTTTAGGGACCCCTCAAAAGAGTACATGAATACATTAACCTAAAGGGGTCCAAGGGGGACCCCATAGCTACTCCATTGGTCTGTTCATATAGAATCCCATCGAACTGAAACAGCTGTCCCTTTGTAGCTACGTGCAGAAGATCGATCAGATCAGTTTGGGTCAAGTTTATATCATAGGTGTCATTGAACCAGTTGTTTTCAAAAGCGTTGCGTGCCAGGATGTCAATTATTTTATCTAAGGGTACATTAGTGAAGAGCAATGACACTTTGTAGGAGACCAAAATTTCTCCCGGGTTTATCTTAACTCCATAAATTTCAGTTGTGATATCAGTATGTTTGTTTACCGACAGAGGCTTAAGCTTAGCATTAAGCCCCTTAGCAAGGGCGTAGTTTTCGGTGCCCTTAGCAAATAATATAGGGTGCATTGCTAATTGCCTCTTGTGGGTCTTGGGTAATCCCTATAAGCGAGTCAATCTTGATCCGGTACTTCGAAGTGAGTCAGCAATCGCCGATGGTAAAATTCTGCGCACCGTTGACTCTACCAGTGCTAAGATTGACAACATTCGAAACGAATTGCTAGTTAGAAAGGATCAGCTGTGTGATAGTATTGTGGTGGAGCCTGAGTGTGCGTCGTGCTTTAGTGAGTTTGCTATG
>JAOBAY020075316.1:0-11341 GCA_025331085.2 Zoanthus sociatus
CATAATGGTTAAGCCAATAAAAAGTCTTGCATTGCATTATCCAATGATCCAGTTTTTAATAAATATATATATATATATATATACGATTTAAAGCACTTAAAAAAGAGACTTTATTAGTTTCCTACTTGATTTGATGTTTTAGTTGAAGCTGAACGAAAGCCAGATAGCGTTACATACGGGATACAGAAACTCAACTACAGATCTCCAAACTTTACACAATACGGTATGTACCAATTTTATGTTACACGAGAACGTACGTTGTACCCAACGTCGTTTAATTGTGCTGCAGTAGGGAGAGAAATTAATGCTACCATTGTTGGCTTCTTGCGTACGGAGAATGACGAGAAATGACTGGTCTGAGTTCCTTTGCATTTTCCGTTTTCCAACAAAATATTCAACGTTGTTAGCCATAAGTTGATAATAACACACGCTTGGTTTCCTCGCTCACGGTCACTCATTCATGTCCAGTCGCTCACGTTCACTCGTTCATGTCCAGTCGCTCACGGTCACTCGTTCATGTTCAGTCGCTCATGGTCACTCGTTCATGTTCAGTCGCTCACGGTCACTCGTTCATGTTCAGTCGCTCACGGTCACTCGTTCATGTTCAGTCGCTCACGGTCACTCGTTCATGTCCAGTCTCTCAAGTTCACTTGTTCATGTCCGGTCGCTCACGTTTACTCGTTCATGTTCAGTTTTTCACGTTCACTCGTTCATGTCCCGTGGCTCACGTTCACTCGTTTATGTCCAGTCACTCACGTTCACTCGCTTATGTCCAGTCACTCACGTTCACTCGTTCATGTCCAGTCACTCACTTTCACTCGTTCATGTCCAGTCTCTCAAGTTCACTGGTTCATGTCCAGCCACTCACGTTCACTCATTTATGTCCAGTCCAGTTGTCAATTTGTTTGTCTTTTCGTTATCTTGCTGGCATTTGTTCTTTTAAGGTCTCTTACAAGAGGAACTTTATGGGTCGACTTATACACCGCAATTTAACTAAGTGGGACTTTTTACCCCAAAAAATTCTATTAAAATTGTAAATTGCTATTTTATTTCAGTTCAATGACGCTGTCATCACACCTCCTTTAGCGGGGTCTCGCAGACGTTCCCAACCACCGCCTGGACCCAGGCGTCCATCGCCTAAACTTGACCCTTTGAAAAGGTGGCCTGAGTACAAGTGAAATACTAAACGTGACATTAAGCCCGCCGCACACTGGTGAACTTGCAGCGCACACTTGTTATTCGTAACAAGTTGGATCGACAAAATTTCCCAGCTATAGTGTGCGGGTAACTTTTACGGTGTTTTTGTCACTTGTGACAGATAAACCAAATATCAAACATGTTTGATATTTTTTTGTCACGAATGACAAACAATGCTCGTGTGCGGTGAGTAAAAGCAAATTAAACTTTAACAAAAAAAAGGTACGCATGCGTACTATTAACATAACAGCATAACATAAAAACAACTGTGAAATATTAGTTTCCTTAGTAAATAAGGAGACTGTAGGGAAGGCGTTTGATGGAATCGTTGCCCATCGCAAGTTTTGGAAATGAATGGCTTTCTAGAATGTAAGAGTAAGGTGTTTTAGAATGAATTATGATGCTAATCTTGATACAGAGGATTTTGAAAAATTCCGTAAGTTTTAGACTTGACAGGGTATTTTTTTCAAGCTCATAATTTTGATCCTGCACGTTGTTAATAGCATGCATGCGTACCTTTTTTTTCTGTTAAAGGTGCAATTTGCTTTTGCTCACGGCACACGAGGGGTTTTTGTTATTCATGACAAAAAATATCAAACATGTTTGATTTTTGGTTTATCTGTCACGAGTGACAAAAATACCGTAAAAGTTCCTCGCACACTAGGAAATTTTGTCGATCTAACTTACTATGAATAACAAAGGTGCACTTCAAGTTCACCAGTGTGCAGCGGCCTTTACTAACACCAAGTGTCTTCCTCGTGCTTACAAAAGCTTATCAAATACTACTGATTTATAGCACGCAAACCATACTGCTAGCTCGGTATCCAAAGCGTTTGTTCGTATACCTCTAGAACCATGTATTGGGGTAAAAAATATGGTTAAATAGGAAACAGTGTCTGAATTGATATATATATTTATTACGGACCTTTTTGTTGGAGCTTGAAATAATGGGTTCCTTATATGGGATATAATACAAAATATGTATACTCTAGATAAGATTCATAACATTAAAGAGATCAGGACTAGAAGCTGAAAACAAAAATCGTTTTCCAGAGAAGGGGCAAGAGTATGAATTGAAATACTACAATTATTAAGAGAGATCCTCCAAAGAAACCATTAAAGGCCAAACTTCATACCCTCCTCATTGACATTTTAAAGCACTTTTAAGTGCTAAAATTAACATTTTGTTATTTGAATCTCTTTGTGTTGTAGATTAACTCTGTGAAGTTTGTTTTTCAAATTAGTCGAATAACATTGAGAAATTTAATATGGAAAAAGAAGAAAACTCAAGAAAATGTTCGATACCGTGGTCGCAAATGAGCTTGTCAGCGGTTGTTTATGACTTAGGTTACGATATTGAGAAAATAAATATGGCAATTCGCTTTGAAATTTTGATATTTTTTGGGCAATCTAATTCTTGCGAAGTTTTTTTCTTAAATATCAGCCAAAAGCCGCACAGTAACCATGTTTTTTCCTCGTTTTAATGACCCTAATATCGTAACCTACGTCATAAACAACCGCTGACATCACATATTGAGCCACCGATCAAATTGTGTTTATTCCTTGCAAAACACCAAATTTTTCTAAACTGCTCGACCTACAGCTTAAAAAACTTCATATAATTGTTCTACTATAACTAAATTTTCAAACCATGAAAAGTCAATTTTATGGTTCAGTTCTCCTTTAAAGAACACTTCTAAAATCCCAATTAATCTCAGAAAATTGAACCCTTATTGAGTGTAGATATAAAATTGAATGAGCACCCCTCTGAAAGTCTCATATCTTAGGTGACCTCTCTGAAATTCTCATATCTTAGGTGACCCCTCTGAAATTCTCATATCTTAGGTGACCCCTCTGAAATTCTCATGTCTTAAGTGACCCCTATGAAATTCTCATCCACAGGGGGTGTGCTTATAAAATGGAATGGCCCTGTCAAATCCTTCCCTGTCCCTTTACAGACCATTGTGCTGTACACTTTCCCATCCCAAACATCCCAGAAGCTTTAGATATTGGTCCTGGTTACTAGAAATTTAATTGCAACAGCCTCTCTGATACTACTCTGAAATTAAAAAAAAATAAAAAACCTGAGCTCAGTTTAAAAACAACTGCGGCCTTTTGGCTAAGCTCAAGGTGCACAAGTGACCCTATTGTGTGAAGTTCCAAACGAAGAAAAGGTTGTACTGTGGAGATTGCGCCGTGTGCTTGTTGAGGCTTTTCCTTCATCGAGAGATACATAAGTTTTTACTTGCTTTTGTCGTTTCCTCTTTTTGTTGCTGCCCCCTCTGTCTTTTGGCATGGCAGCAACGGCTCCTTTAGGAGCCCTACATGGGAGTGTCCTCGCACCTCCCCCTCTTACCAGGATGGCCAGCAGGTCAGTCCCTTTCAACGCACAACGCGGAGGCGCTAATGCACCTCCTTCGTAAGCCAGGGCTTCC
This sequence comes from Zoanthus sociatus, assembly GCA_025331085.2. Classification (NCBI taxonomy): domain Eukaryota; kingdom Metazoa; phylum Cnidaria; class Anthozoa; order Zoantharia; family Zoanthidae; genus Zoanthus; species Zoanthus sociatus. The sequence continues at coordinate 3,633 of JAOBAY020075316.1, forward strand.
AGTCGTGCCATGCCCTCTCGTCCTCCCACCTCTCGTGTGTGGGAGGAGCTTCTTACGGTGGCTTTCAAGCCCCGAGATTGCCATGTGCCCCAGGGGCAACTTACAACCAAAAATCTATGGTCTACAATCATTGCGGAATTAAACCGCAAACGTATGCTTTTTTAGGTTGAATGTTTGCAGGTCCTGAGGGACAAAACTGTAAAGTTGGTTTTTAAGGACGAGGCTTCGTCCCAGTCGTTTTATTACAGGGGGTTCTCTCTTAATGGGGTAAATCTGGAGTTAAAGGCTCCCTTTAAGCCAACGTCGTGAGTGATTGTGCAGGATGTCCCCTATCACATGCCTGTCCACCTAGTTCGAAATGCCTTCTCAGCCTTTGGGGAGGTAAAAAATGTTTCATTCAGAAAGGAAACAGATACCTTAAAATCCAGTGACCGGATCGTGTCCATGGAGATAAGGCAGAGCATCCCACGACATCTTCTGATAGGGGGTTATTATGCCACTGTTTTTTACAGTGGCCAGCCAACCTTCTGTGAAATCTGTAGGGGGGAACATCTTACCTCTCGGTGCCCCATCAAGGGTAAATGTAGACGCTGTAGAGAGCCTGGCCATTTGGGGCATAATTGTCCCCAACGGGAGGGGTGTGGCCAATGTGGCGAAGGGAGGCATGTACGTTTCGAATGCCCCATGGTAGTAGAGTGTAGGTACTGTGCGAATCTAGGGCATATGCCTGAAGAGTGCCCTACTGTGGTGGTGCTCCGGACTTCGCAGTCCAAGGGCGAAATCGTGAATGTTGAAGATGACCTCCTTGAGGTAAATGAGCCTGAAGTGGAGGTGGGTAGTGTTATAGCACCAAGCGTCCCTCGGGTATCACCTTGTGCAGTAGACCCTTCAGTGGGGAACGAACCAGCGGCGGGCGTGGGTAGTGCTGTGGCACCAAGTGTCCCCGCTGGGGTGAATAATGGAACCCTTGTGGATAATGGGGTAGTGTGTAGCAGTGGGAAGGTGGGTAGTGCGTTTGCACCAAGAGTCCCTGTTGTCATTCCTGAGCTTATTGACCCTTTGGTGGAGAGTGAGCCAGTGGGAGGCTTGAGTAGTGCGATTGTACCAAGTGTCCCCGTTGGTGGTGACTTTGGTGACTTCCTGGATGTGGTTTGTGCCGCCGGGGATGTGGGTAGTGCTATTGCACCAAACGACCCCAGGGGTGATGTTTTTAGTGTTGTGATTGGTGATAGTGTTGTTTCTGTAGAGGATGTGGGCAGTGCTGTGGCACCAAACGTCCCTGGTGGTAATGTATGTAATGTAGTGACCCTTGAATCATAAGCAACAAATACTGTGGGACAAGCTCCTGCGATTGAGATTATGGCCGTGGATGAGGCCAACATCTTTGTAGGCCCTCCCCCTTTCGCTTTGGAAGGAAATGCGGCCCCCTCTGTTGGGACACAAGTTATACCCCCGAGTGAGGAACAAGTAATACTATCTAGCATTGTTGAGCCGCCGTTGTTCTTTGCCTCCCTGGATCTGTTTCCAAGTGGCGCACCCTCTCCCCCCCTCTCAAAACTAGTAAATTTAATAAAAGTAACGAGAAAAGTAAAGATGAAGACAGAATAAAAAGAGTACCGAACACTGCAATAAATAAGAACAAGAAAAAGAAAAAGAAAAAAGGGTCTTCTAGTGGATCGGGGTCGAAGAAGTATCAGTCCCCTCTCTCCAAGTTTGAGGTGGTAAGGGACGTCTCTTTGGATTCGTTAGACGAGGATATTTAACATAACCATGGTACACGCCGTATGGTACTTCCTCATCATGGCGTCTTGTTGTTACTCTAAATTGTAATGGTTTGCGGGATGAAGGCAAAAGGAGTGGTTTGCTTCAGTGGCTTTCTGCTCTGAATCCCACCTTCCTTTGCATTCAGGAAACTCACGCAGTCTCTGATATTGAGATTGCTACGTCGTTTCTCCCCTTTGGACAATTGTTAGTGGCCTCAAATGGCACGCGAAAAATCGCAAATGTTGCCATCCTTGCCTCACGCTCTTCTTTAGTTACGGTTACACAAAAATGGAAAGACAGTGATGGTCGCTTCGCCTGCGCTCAGGTTGATTCTTGGGGGGCCATGTTTCACCTCGCCTCCATCTATGCCCCCAACAGGGCTGCCCCCTGTCCCCATTGTTGTATGTCATTGTGGTGGAGGTGTTGGCTGCTAGCTTGAGACGCCACCCTGGTGTTCGGGGGTGTATGTGTGCGGAGTCCAGTGAAAGTATAGTACTGTCACAGTACGCTGATGATACTGCAGTCATTGTCTCTGACAAGTCCTACTCATTAGATCAAGTAATGCAGGTGTATGGAAAATACGAACTTGCCTCTGGGGCCAAAATCAACCTTGACAGGTGTTGTGGTCTTTGGCTAAGGCCTTGTTTTTACTGTTAATATCGGCCTTCGTTGGGGTTCCCGACCTTGCAAATCCCTTGGAATCTTTGTAGGGAACGGGGACCTGGAGCATGAGAATTTTGACCCACGGTTAGAGAAGTTAAACAACATCTTCCTATCGTGGCGTCAAAGGCGTCTTTCTCATACTGGAAAGGCCTTCGTCACCAATGTCTTGGCTTTGTCTGGTCTCTTTTAGGTTGCTGGGTCAGTGCCAGTTCCAGAGTGGGTTGCAGATCGTGTTTCAGCGCTGTGTTGGAACTTTCTTTGGGGAGGAAAGACCCCCTTGCTCTCCCGGGCCGCCTGTGTCCAGCCAAGGGCGGTCTTTTCTTCCCCGACTTTAGGCGTAGAGTGATAGCGTTCCATGTAATATGGATCCAGCAGTTTCTGTTGGACTCCCCGGCCAGATGGAAATCATTCTTGACCCACTGGCTCCAGCGTTGTTTGCCCCCAGGCATTGGTGACGTGGCCCTGAGGAGGACAACAACTGATCTTGGGAGCAAACTGAAACTGAAGTTCGAGCACTGCTTCAAAAGAAGCTCAACTTAGACTCAGCTACCATAGAGATTGAAAGAGCCCACAGGACGGGACGAAAGATAGGTGGAAAACCCACACAAATTGTAGCTAAGCTTCTAGAATTTAAAGACAAACGTTCTTTCCTGAAATCAGCCAGTCTTCTGAAAGGTTTTGGGATCTTCGTCAACGGGAACTATTCTCAGCGTACTATGGAAAGGCGTCATAAAAAGCATGAGAAACTGATGAAAAAAGCTCGAAAAAATGGGAAAATCGCGTACTTTAACGTTGATCTACTTGTAGTCAAGCAGTGTTTCCTCTGGCTAGGGTTTGGATTATCGTTTGCCTTGGAGAACCACAGAGAAGAAAATCGAAAATAACTACTCATTACATAGATTCACTGAAAACATATAATGGTACTGCAAACATTTCAAGTTTCAAGTTGTACAAGCTAATAAGTAATAGCTTTATACACAAGCAACGTCTATAATTTTAAGATGCGCAAGGACTTATCATACAATAGTAATGAAACTCAATTTACTTTTGTAGAAGTAGAGAAAAAAATTCAATACACTGATTGGAGTAACCTATAAGCCTCCAAAAATAATCATAGAAACCTACTCAAACTGTTTTTATTTTTAAATTTTAGACATATTTGAAAATTGCATTAAGAAATCAGAGATTTCAGCAATGATCTACTCTAATGTGAAACTCACACAAATGCTATTTGCTCATTAAGAACAAAACAATCTCCTTTTTGATTATCAGTTTTAGTTATAGAAAAAAGAGCAGTACTTCTTCGGCAATTTTATACTTTGTAAAAAGAATCACCGACTCCATTGATGGTGGATGCATCTCTATAGGTGTCTTCCAAGATCTGTCAAAGGCATTTGACACTGTTAATCATGACCTTCTTTTGCGCAAATTTTATTATGACATCAATAACGAAACAAAGAATTGGTTCAGTAGCTATTGAAAAATCGTGTGTGTTGACGGAGTTAACTCAAAATTTTTACCTTTACAATATCGGGTACCACAAGGTTCTGTCATTGGCCCTATACCATTTCTTATATATATTGATATATGTATATATGTATATATATAAATAATGGATAGGAACGAAACCATATGGTAAAGAGGGCTCAATGCCTTTGGGCAGAGCTTAAATAAATAGATAAGTAACACGATCTATCCAGTCATTTGGTCGCTACAGAACTGTTTCATGCAGCGCTGCTGCAATGACGCCTGAAGATTGCAGCAGCGCTGCATGAAACAGTTTGTAGCGACGAAATGACTGGATAGATCATATTACTTATCAATCTATGTGTATATATATATATATATATATATATATATATATATATCAATGAAGCTCAATTTGTTATAAACTTTATTTAATAGGTGCCAAGACTCACTGGGAGAATCTCAGAATCTCATTGCCAAGAATCATAGGGAGGCAGGAACAAAGGGATAATGCACCTGGCATAAACCCGGAATCGCATTATCGTGTAAACGTTACCATACCTTTTATAGATCATTCATTGGAAGAAATGAGTTCAAAATTCGGCGAAGACAGGGCTGGGGACGAAAATTTTCCTTGGTTCCATCTCCAGTGGTGAAGCATGACATTTTGCAGCAAAGCTGCACGTTTAGCAACAGGACTTACCTACACCGTCCTCCCTTTTTTCTGAGTTAAAGGAAAAGCAATACTTTTGGAAACAGTACACACCCACTTTACTGCTACCGGGAAATCTCATCGAGTGCGTAAAATATGCTGATGAGGATATGTACCCCAACATACGAGTTTTGCTTATTATTGGTTGTACCCTTCCTGTTAGTTCTGCCAAAGTTGAGGGTTCATTACAAATCAAGTCATATCTCAGATACAGGATGTCTGATGAGCGATTGTCATGGATTGCACTCATGCACTTACATCATGACCTTGACATTGATGTTGATGAGATCTGTATAATCTTTGTAACCAAACATAAGAGGATGTTCCAAGGGTGCATCCTTTAAGAGTAGAATCCAAGTAAACGAAAAGTGGCCAGGGAATTATAACGTGCAACCAGGACTGTTGGGAGGGGGTGTGGGGGAGAAGTAATTTGCCTCTAGACTCAAACAGTCCTTTCTAACCAAAGTTTGAACCCCCCGATCAAAAAATCCTGAATCCGCCCCTCCCAGGGGTTTTGGACTTTGGACTGGTTTTGATGTTGTCAGAGGCACAGCTATATACTGCATGCATTGCATCTGTGAGGGAGTTGTGGACCAGGTATTTAAATGCTGGTTTTGAAAAGAATATAGAATGTATACCTTATTATAGGAAATTAACGCTGCATGAAATTAACGCGAATCGCGTTAATTTAAGTCGCGTTATTTTTGTTGAGCGTTAATTTCCGCGACGTTAAGTTCAGCGTTAATTTCCGCACTCTTAATCTATGTACACCAGAACGCGTTTCACACGCAGACTTGCGACTACTTCCTCACCGACCGAAAATTATGGCTCGAAATGCGATACCGTTTTTTTTAATGAAGTTGCAGATGCCGTTTCACAACACACAACATTCCAGATCAGCTTACTATTAATGTAGATCAAACACCGTCAAAATTTGTCCCAACAGAGAATGTAACAATGGCAGAAACCAATTCAAAACACATGGCGAAGAAAGGAGGAAGTGACAAACAGGGCATGACTCTCACTTTAGCAGAAACTGGATGGATCTGTTTTACCATTCTAGTTAATCTATCAAAGTAAAACAGCTAGATCTTTGCCAGCCACAAACTTTCCAGAAGGGTTTTTCTTGTCCTACAACAAGAAACATTGGAGCAACGAAAAGGAAACCATGCGATTAATGAATGATGTTCTTCACCCCTACATTCAGCGAACCAAGGCAAAGCTCAGCCTTGACGAGAACGCCAGAACCGTTTTGATCTGGGATGCATTTAAAGCTCAGTCATCGAGGCTTGTTGAAGAGCGACTAAAAGAATGGAACATTATCAGTGTCACGGTGCCCAAAAAAATGACACATCCTCTCCAACCACTTGATTTCTCAACAAATGGAGCTGTCAAAAACATGGAGAAAACGTGCATTTAGTGAATATTTCACATCATGTATCACTTGATGCCCTGCCACGGCAAGCTAATGGCTTTTAACAGATAAAGGAAAGGGCATTATTTTATCATGGACTGCATGAAAAACGCTAGGAATGGCCAGATACCGTCAAGTAACCTATACATTTAGAATTTTGCGTACTGTTACATCGAGCACATGGCTCAGTTTGTTCAGTTTTAAATTTCTTGGCATCCAGTGTTGAAATAAATTTGTTCCAGTTGTCACTACCAACTGTGTCAAAATAGCGTTAATTTCCTTTCTTGTGAAATTCTACCTTCTCTTTCGTGTTAATTTTCTTTATTCGAAACTCGTTTTCCATTAAATTTGCGTTAAGTCCTGTTAATTTCCAACACTTTATTTCATTGAGCGTTAATTTCCTATAATAAGGTATTTTCCATTTGTAAAGTAGTAACTGCAATTGACAAGCAACTACTGGCCATCAAACCAACCAGTGAGATCATAAGAAGACCCATAAGTTTATCGGATTTGAAAATATTGGAAAAGTAATTAAACAATTTGGGTATCTCGCGTGTTTCGACTCGGTATGAAGACGAAGATGAAAAGGTTGGAATCTAGAATCCTCGTCTAGCAATCCAGAATTCCGGAAAACAAAGCTTTTGGAATCCGGAACCACTGAGAAGGAATCTTGAATCCAATACCTGGGATCTGGAGTCCTCACCATGGAACCTGGAACCACCGAGATGGAATCTTGAAACCAGTACCTGGAATTTATACTCCATATCATGGAATTCGGGATCACGGAGGTGGAATCTTGAAACCAGTACCTGAAATTTAGACTCCATATCATGGATTTCGGGATCACCGAGGTGGAATCTTGAACACAGTACCTGGAATCCAGAGTCCACATCATGCAATCCGGAATCCAAAACGGTTATGGATTACCTTATATGGGGCGAATTGATTTCATCATCAAAATGGACGAGTAGAAAAGTGGCCTTTGTAAGTATCAATACATTTTTCCTCATTTTGACGCACTCAGAATAAAACGTTCTCAGTTTTTTCTCAGCGTTTAAACGTTCTTGTTTTGGAATTTAGCTACTACGTTGTTCTTGTAACATTCCTATAAAAACGCTTTTTAGTTAACAAATAAACAGAACTCGAATCAATGGTTCAAGGGACTCGCTACCGGTTTCCACACCGGAAAACTTACCACAGGCAGCCAAGAGAAGTTTGCTTAGATTAATATCGAGTTCTCAGAAAAGCTTAGGCGGACAACAAAAGCTGTATTTTATAACTTCAAATGATATGCTTAAAAAAAACAATGATTTAAGAAAGTTTTTGCCTTCGTATATGCCTTGCCGAGTCATAATGGAAAGAAAGGGAACAGTGAGGCTAAAGTTCTTGCTTTGTTTAAAAGATGTTTCATGCTTCTCTTCATGGGATTATTTCAAAGGCTTGACAAAATGTTAACTGTGGCACCTTTGGAGAACGATAATTTGATTCAGGACAACCGGAATGACCTTAATGCACTACAGCGGATACAGTAACAAGTCTCAAATAAAACACGACAGCCGTAGGCTAGGAAGGGGTTTGTTCCCCTCTCCCCAAAAACACATACGAAGATAACCGCAAAGAATAATCAAATAATAAATGACTGCCTGAATCAGTTATCAACAGCATCGCCATTTCAGAGGGTTAAACTTT
>JAOBAY020075326.1:0-11341 GCA_025331085.2 Zoanthus sociatus
CCTAATTAACGAACCATACATTCTCTGTAAAATTTCCATTAGATCACAGGCACAATTTTTAGCTTATACCTGTCTCATTTTCAGAAGAAGTTTATTTTACAAACCACTCTCAATATACAGTGCTTTAGTTTTAACAGATAATTATAACAGATAATTAGGATATAGTTGTATGAATAATTTTTTATTTCTGTTTAATAGGTAATTATTCCTGACCAGAATATTTCTTCATAGTATTACATTGTCTTAAGTGAATTTTCATGACTTAAAACTTCCTCTTGTACACATGCTCATATGTTATTATGATTAGTTTAGCACCAAGGTTTGAACAAGGTCTTCGGCCCGAAAATCTCAGCACTCTCTTGATTAAAAATCTCACACCTACAACTTAGAAAAGGTTAGCAATTACACAACCCAGACTGTAAGTTTGAAAATATTCCCCTGGTAGTCAGTACATCACAAAATTTGCAAAAAAAACCTAACAGATTTGCATTACCGTATTTGACCGAGTAAGCACCCACCCCCCCATAGTAATAAATCTGGTCAAAGTTTGGGGGTGGGCGCTTGCACAGTAAGTTTCCAAAGGTAATTTGCATAATAGTCTTCACGCAACAGTTATTGCAATACAATATTGCAAGATGAATATCAAAACTCAAAGGCAAAGCATGTTCGTAACATTTACCTTCCAGGTTATTCATAACACATCTCTTCATTTGAAAACACATTTTTAAAGCATAAACGATGCACCAAAGAACGTGTATTGTAATCAGAAAACATTGTTAAACTTACAGCAGTTGCAGCGGTTTCAAACAAATATTCACAGCAAATTTCAACAAATGTTTCTTTTGAAATACTCCTGTGCAAGAACTTTTCTCTGAAAAGGGAGGTGGGCGCTTACACAGTCAAATATTGTATATCATTCTACAGTAATTCTTTTGTTGTTTAAAATTCTATCATGATAAAATTAATGTAAAACTGTATCATGAATATATAAATGACAGACCAATGGATGGATATATGAATATATTTTAATGAATCCATGGTTTTTCAGGTGACAGAGTTGACTCCATGTGAGACAGAAAATCCTATGGGAGGTGGGTGTAAAACATCTAATTTTGTAAAACATCTAATTTTTATTTTTTATATATTTTTTACTCTGACAAAAGGACTAACCTCCAAACATCAGTAAGCATTCTCTCTTTTTGTATGGTGTATAATTTACATCTATCACAATGTTAATTTTATTTAGATTTAAGCTGCATACTGATCAAAATAAGTTGTATATTTTTTTAATGTGTTTCTTTTAAGTTTCTGAACAGAGACACTGCCAGCAGGCACTGGTGAGCACTGTTCAAATAGGTTTCCAGAGGTTTAATATTGTGATAATTTTGAATGTTTACAGAAGGACTGTAATGTAGAGTAGTTTCAGATCTGTGCACCCTACCTATACATTTCTGAACTTTTGGTACCCTGCAAGCCTGTGCAAACTTTATGACCCTCAGGACTCATTATTTTCATCTCAGTAAAAATGGTTATAATTACTTTCAAGTCTGTACACCCTACCTGTACACTTCTAAACTCTCAGTACCCTTCAAGCCTGTGCAAACTTTATGACCCTCAGGATTCACTAGTTAAATCTCAAAAGTTGTGTATATCCTTAGTTTCAAGTCTGTGCACCCTACTGACTTTTTGGTATCCTACAAACCTTATGACCCTCTAGTGTGCTCCTTCTCTAGACACACTACTTCAAGTCTGTGCACCCTTCCACTGGAACAATCTTCTGAAACATCCAATCTGTCTCATCTGGAAACTGTTTCAAGCTAAAAACCTTTTAAAACTATCTTACACTTAATTACTCTTGTATTTTTGTCATTTTATCAGTATTTCTTTCGTGAATATAGTTTTTATATTAAATATGAAATAATTAATTCATGATATTAAAGACAAGAAAAACGCGGAAAAAATTCGAGCCCCAGATTGGATTTGAACCCACGACCCTCCGTGTTCTAGTCAGATGTCTAACCGCTGTGCTACTGGAGACTATGGTGAGCAAGGGTCGATTTTCCGGGTCTAAACTGGAACCGCATCGCGTGGCCACACAGCCCAGTAATGACTGACGCACATGTATGAGCTCACTAACAGCATCACGCTGTCACATTAATACATCTTGATTTTTTCCGAGCTCTCCTTGTCTTTAATATTTTTACTCCATAAAAATAAGTGTCAGTGACTTTGACATGTAAAGCACTTAGAACTTTAGATGTAAGTGCTATATAATATAGAAATATTTGTTATTGTTATTGTTATTTTTATTATTTTTACTGTTATTATTTTTATTACTAGAATTATATGATTCTTCTCCTGGTATATTTTCTTTTAATGATAAAAGAAAGTAAAATGGTTTTGTTCTTGTTTTGATAAAGATAAATAAATAATTGTGTTCTTAGGCTATGGTAAGACTGTGAGCCATGTTGTTATTGGGCTGAAGACTGCAAAGGGAACAAAGCAGCTCAAGGTAAATTCTTACTACACACATTTCAGCTATGATTGATAAGTAAATGTTATATAAATTGAGGCTTAATCATATAAACACCCAAACTAGTGTAAATCTCATTTTAAGTTTTTAACTTTGCGAACAATTTTTTTGGTACAATTTACTTTTCAGCTTGATCCTTCTATCTATGAAAGTTTGCAGAAAGAAAAGGTTGAAGTTGGGGATGTAATTTACATTGAAGCTAACAGTGGAGCAGTGAAGGTTTGGAGCAATTTTCATTAAAATTCAGTGAAATTTATAGATAAAAGAATTGAGTGAGTGTTGAATGATAAATGCTTTGAAAATGTATCGTTAAACAGTTTTTAAAAATTAGTTTTATTAGTTATAAATTTATGAGGTTTTCCTCATTGTTTCACAATGTATTTATTGAGGGTTACGTGACATTTTGACTTCTTCACTGAAGTTCATACTGTATGATAACCAAGCCAAATCTATTTCTAAACAAAACAGTTAGAAATTAATCTTTTTAAAATAGTGTTCATCTAGATAGCAAACATTTCGTTTGACCTCAGATACTAACAAAAACCAGGGATAAAAATTTTTATGCTCAATATCAAATTCAAAATGTTGTCCTTAAGAGCTAGTCATTTTTAGTGGGTCAAATCTTTCAATGTTGAGTTTGTACTGTGGTTTAAACAGTGAGCACTACAGTATTTTGAAGAAATCCTCACAGTTTTGTCTGTAGTTTAATATGCAATAATTGCAAAAGAGAATTTTGGAAACAAACTTTTCATGCCTCAGTGTGAATGCCACTGCAGTACTCTTACCAACTGAGCTGTGAAGCCATCTTTTGTTGAGCTTTTCATATTCTACGAATTAGCAAATTCTAAAGATTTTTGCTGCAGAATAACACATAGCTTTATAATGCTCTTTAAATTAAGTTGCTCATATTGATAAGTTTTAATGTTACTTCTTTATTTAATGATGTAGCGTCAGGGTCGCTCTGATACATTTGCAACTGAGTTTGACCTGGAGGCTGAAGAATATGTGCCCCTACCTAAAGGCGATGTTCACAAGAAGAAGGAGATTGTCCAAGATGTCACCCTTCATGATTTAGATGTTGCTAATGCACGTCCTCAGGTACACAGCTGTTTTCTTTTTAATTGTTTATTAATCATTATTGTTTATGATCAAGATTTCCAAGTTGATTTTGAGGCAGAAGTCAAAATAACAGGATATGTGTGTGCTAAAGATAGTACTGTAGTTGTTAAGTAAAATATATATTTTTTTTACATTCTTATGATGAAATGGATGTTAAATGTTTATGTTTCTAGAAGTTTAAATTAGTAAGTGGTATGAACAGATAACCGTATGTCGATAATATTTTTATTTGTCAATAGGGTGGGCAAGATATCCTTTCCATGATGGGACAGTTGATGAAACCAAAGAAAACAGAAATTACAGGTTTGTTACAAACTTTGCTCCAAGTGTGTTGATCAATGAGATTGCTACTATTTCTTGTAAAAACCGTTTGGTTTTAATTTGGTTTTGCCACTAAAAGTTTTCTTTTGTTTTTTGTTGTTTTTTTTTTCAGATAAATTGAGAAAAGAAATAAATAAGGTTAGTCAGTTTCAGCAGAACCTGTTAAATTTGTAGACATTTTGACCTAAAAACTGGAAGATGGTCTTACATCTCCATTGGTTTCAGCTCCTGCTGATGAACAGTAACTGTTTTGCTATTTTTTTCAGCGATATTATAGCTATGTCTGTTCAGATATCTGTTAATTTAAGTCTATTATTCATTCATTCATTCATTCGTTTATTTATTTATTTTTATTTTTTATTCTATTTACTCGATAAAGTTTATATCACAATTATAAACTTGTGAATTGCATTTTTTTCGCGTTACTTTGAAAAGATTCAGTTTGACGTTCTCGACATCGTAAAAATTGATCATGATAAGCAGAAAATTGCAATTGTTTTTTAAATGTTACATTTTAAAATTTATAAATATTTTCTGGAAAAAAAATTATTCGCCTATACAACTAGAACCATGGCCAACAAAGAACAAGAACTTGCATTGGTCAAGGATTAATTTTTATTTTCAGAATTTAGCTGAAGGCCACTCACCCTAAGACCATTTTTCCGCTACTTTTAGTGATATTTTCGATGACATCTCCGCCATTATTATGAAATGTGAAAAATCCGATAATCACATTACAGATTGAATAAAATTGAATATTTGAGATTTTTTTGGATGAGATTTGAGGGAGGAGATAGGTTTTGTAAATGTAGTTTTTTAAGAGAAATTTGAGTTTGGGGGAATTTTAGTGGGGTTTGACAATTAATTTTGGAGTTAATATTCAGTGATAGAAAACCGCCAAAGCGTCCCCTAACGAAAGTTGCACTTTCACATGGTCTGGAGGGATAGCTTGGCGGTCATCCCCCAAATTCTTCTAACTCAAACACTTCTTTCAACTCCTTCACTATCCACCAAAATTTACAGAAGAGAGTCCCCTTAAAGGTACATACCTCGGAGGGTAAAGTATCGTCGACAAGAATGTTTGGTCCCGTGTTCTCTGGTCCAAAAGCCCATATTGAGCGTGCAGCCAATAAATCCCAGTCGTATTTTGTTTGGAAAAACTCACCAAGCTTTTTCCTTGTAAGAACAATTGAATATTTATTTTTTGATCAGAAACGCTGTCTATTGGTGCTTGCATAATGAAAACTCAATATAATACAGCACAATCTTATGAAACTGAAAAAAAATAACGGTGTAAAATGTTTTATTAAGAGTTTCAACCTAAGGTTTACATTTCCACACGTACATCGGAAATACAACGATTTGTACTTCCATAATTTTATATATGGGCGTAGTAAGTATGTGGAATAACTCTGAAGATTCAACAAACCGCAGCGACCTAAATGATTTAAAAAATAAAAATAACAAAAAGATTTAAAAAAAAACAAAAACAAACGAAAAACAAAATCTAAATATATCATCCTGTTCTAAATATACATTATAGGTCACTGCGACCTGGACTGCCATTTTTAAAAGACACCTGAAGAGAACAATTTAGCCTGAGAAATAGCAGCCATGGACAGATGTTTAGGCCTTTTTGGATCTCATCAGAAAGGCATAGGTGACGAACAGGCTCAGGTTCCCACACTAGAGACGTCTAGAGAAGAAACGTTAGATTTAAGTGATAATGCTCGCGTCAATTTAGCATTACACTTTTATTTATCTTCGGCAGGAGCCTGATTCTCTTTGTTAGCTATACTGATGGGGCCCGACACGGCTAAAATAACTGGCTTCTGCTGTTAAAGTTCAGGCAAATTTCATTTCACGGTTGATTTAAAGTGCCTATGAAGCGAAACAAGTTTTTACATTTCTAAAGAGAATTTCAAAAATATAGCTGCCCAAATTTGCAGGTTTTGCGCTGATGATTGGCTAGCTCATGCATTCAAGGTGTCAGGTTTCTCGTTTCTCGTTTCTGTGACATAATTTTGTTTGCAAACTTCAAAAGCGACATCAGAGAAAATAGCAAGTTTGCTCATATCTCAACAATGATTCACAGCACGGAGTTCAAACGCAAGCTGTTACAAGAAAATGATTTTATCTTTATCTAGAAACTATTTTATCGGGTTTAAACTATTTTTACCTTAAATCTCTTACATATTCTCTGTATTGAAGAATAAACAAAATGACGCGTGATATCTTAATGGTAACTACAGAACATTACACTGTCATGCTGTTGTATTGCCACTTGAAATCGTAATTAGTTTATAGTAATGAAACTGAGTAGCAAGTAACAGATGTGCAGTCGGGGTTTGCATTACAAATGGGAAAAATCTAATTCCAACAGCTTATGACTTAGTAATGACGATTACCTTTAAAGCATATTAAAATATCTGTAAATTGAAGCTTTAACTATCAGAACTTAGTTGCAACAAAGAAATTCTGATTGGCCTGACCCATTAAACTGATTCGTAAAAAGTTTAAAGTCGAATTTGGTTTCGGTACATAATTAACAATTATTCACCGAGGTGGATAAATATGTGCCACTTTCACTGATATTGAGGTGAATATTTGCTTTAGCATATACCACACAAGCTGAATATCTAGAGAACCAAAGAGTAACTTTATTTGTGACATTTCGAAACCGAAGCGAAACGGTGAGCCATTTTGTTTTTCTTCTGCTGCTGGAAGGTGAATAGTACTTTGGCTAATCACCTCCGAGCTAGCCAACCAGCATGTACGAAAAGTACAATTTACTTGTGTGGTATATACTAATAAATAATGATTTATACCTAATTTATAACACACAAAGTTAATTAATTACAGTTATTATATCCATTTTAAAATAACATTTTCAATTTTCGTGAATTATTTACAGGAAGTTCAAGAAAAAAATGGAATACTTCGTGGCGTGAATTTAGGTTTCTTTGAGCTGTCATTGCCTTTATTTAATATTTATCGTATGCTACTCAAAAAATTAAGCTAAATGGTAACCAATCAAACTGCAAGGAATTCTAATGATTTCAAAATAAATACTCAAATATACATAGCGCAAACGTGCTAATAGCTAACTTGAAGCCACCATATTGGGCACTATGGCCATTTTGGTAGTGGCCTTTCCTCCTTAAAACTACAATAAAAAATACTGAACCTGATTGCTAACAGCCATGGACAGCTGTGTGGTCTTTTTAGGCTTCATCAGCATGGCATAGCTAGCAAACAGGCTCAGGTTCCCAAAGCAAACATAAGTAACGGTAAAAGCGCAATGCTTGTGGGATGTAGCTATAAAGATGAACTCGTGCATAAATAGCACAAACGTGCTACTGGCTACATTGAAGCCACTATACTGAGCACTGTAGCCATACCCCCAAACTACACTTTTACCATTTCAAATTAGATACAACTGATTAAGAAATGCAATTTTGTCAATCAAGTTTACTCACTTGTTCCAAGTAATTAAAACTTTCTCATTTTCAATATCCTCGGCTAAACCTTTCTCTAGAGGTTCTGCTATCATGGTAATTTTATTTCTGTATAGGATAAAAGAGAAATCGTCAGTAATAATAAGCGTGTAGTAGTTTATCAGAGCTAAATTACAAATATATTTACGTTAACTAAAGTCATTTACTCTAAAACCTGGGTAAGTACGTGCTACTGTTACTATAAAACCAGCTACAGAAGTACTTCAGGCCTCGGTAGGCTTTAGACTCGTTTATGGCTTAAAGTCTTAACTACAGGCTGTAGACTCTTTTATAGCTTGAAGACTTTTATAGGCTGTAGACTCTTTTAAAGCTTGAAGTCTTAACTACCTACACCCCTTCCTATTCCACCCGACCTAAAAAAGGAGGGAACTGTAACAAAAATTTATTCAAATTTATAATAGAGATAGGACCTCCGCGCGCTCTGATTGGTCAAAAACCCATATTTTATCAGAGTATAAAACATAGAAAATGCGTGTTTTATTGTTTTTCGCCACCGGCATTCCTTTTGCCAACTTTTTTGTTAGAGATGGCGAAAAATATTTTATTTGAAGACACTTGTGATGGAGCTCTCTGCAAAATAGCAGAAAGTTCTGAAAACGAGAGTAATTTATCAAATAAACAAGAAGAAGCGAAAAATGTCGAGAATTAAATTGCTTCAGTTTATCGATCTGTGTGCTTTGTTGTTTCTACTCGCGGCGTGTAAAATCTATATCATAAAGCAAATAAAGAAGCCTAATATTAAACATGAAACAATACTAATATCATGAAATAAAGACAAGGAGAACTCGGAAAGAAGCCTAAGCCATGTATTATACTGTGATAAATCTCCGGACAGTTGAGAACACTCGAGAAATGTAGAAAACACGAGCAGCAGGCGAGTGTTTTCCACATTTTCCTTGTGTTCTCATTGTGTTCTCAAATGCCGTAGTGGGAGCTAATCAGAGCAAGAAAAAATGGATATCGGTTACTTTGGTAAAAACTAATAAGGGCTGACTACTTACTTTTTATTTGGAGTTTCCGCAAAACATTTGAGTGAAGAAGTCTCGACGACAGTTTCACAAAAAGCAACCACTGGATCTGCTACTTTGATATCTGCCAAACAAATCACACTAAAACTTCACATACATGGACGTTTATCTCAGTTTCGGTATCTACTCAATAAATGCAATATTTAATTATTTCCGTCGAAGTAACAAAAACATTTCACTTTTATGGAAAGAAATGAAGTTAGTTAAAAAGGGGTTTACACACGAAATGCTTTTAATTAGTTATAAAGTAAAAAGATATTTAGTATATAAACCTACTAACGGTCTAACACACATCCTCCATTCTGATTGGTTACTCTACTAGAAGTCTATTTGTGATAGCCTACAAGTAGAGAAAAGATGGCGGATCAAAATAGTAATGAGTCCGGTTTTGCTATAATACCAAAGGATTTCATCGATAATCTAATTTGTACATCCTTCTTTAACCGATTAATACGTTTATACTAAAACAATTAGACCTCTCGGCTTAATGGACTAACATTTTGAATAGCTCATTTAGCCTACGGCCTCACGGGCTATTGACTCGCAGTGTAGTTCGTTAGTTCTTGAGATCTAATTGTTAATGAGAATTGTATATTTTAGGTAGTGATTGGAGGACAGATATATGTTATTACATAAAATATCAGTTACAAGACAAATGATCATACCGTTCAGCACCTTATCGAGGCTCATAATATTAAAAAAAGTACAAGCACTCAACAAATAACTGTTATTTATAAACAATCCTCCTTCACTGTACTGTAAAAAATCCGCGCGCGCAATTGGTTAAAATCGATCACGTGATTTCGGTTTATCTGTCACTAACCGGTACGACCGTAGAGTTATAAATTATAACCTTTGCTTCTTGGTTTAAACCCATAGCTTAAAAATGGCCGCGTCTTCAAGCCGCTGAATATTTCAATCAAATCATTTTTTTGAAGTTTCGCTCCAACGAAAGTTGTAAGTTATCAGAGTATACACACAACTGATGTGCCATGATTTGTGGTGCACGTCTAGAAAATCATTTTCCCGCCTTTTAAACAAGCTTGAAGTCCGGGATTCTTGTGAAGCAGTTTGCGACAATTTTTATCGGTTTTCATGTGTATTTTTTTAAAAGGAAATTCAACCTTTGAATATGAATGCCAATTTACAATCAATGAAACTGGTTCGTGGCAAAACTTAGGAGAGAAATATGATCAATTCAAGATGAAGATTCTTGCTGCTACTTAACCGTTGATGACGACGTGTGGAAACACTTCGTCTACTGCATGGTTGAGTTCTTCTAATGTCTTATTAAACATTGGACGTACTTCCCAAAGGACATGTTGATAAATTATAAAACAAGATATATGCTAATTTTTTAAATTAATCTTTCTTCATGTTCGGCTTTTTTGTGAATTCTATTTTATTCTATTTGAACATATGCCATTTCAATTATGTACTTAGTTAATTAATTGTTCAAACTCATGCTTCAAGATTGTTTAATAAGTCATGTATCGTGACTTGCAATGCAGTGAACTCAGATTGCATATTAAAAGGTTAATGACTTTCAGTTCGTGGTTTGTTTACAAATACACCCACTTGCTGGCCACACAATGAACTGGAAATTAATCGTAATGAACTCGCTTGGCTTGGCTCGTGCATTACTCAAGTTTCTCGTTTATCTTGTTGCCTGCAAGTGGGTGAATTTGTAAACAAACTACGAATTGAAAGTTATTAACCCTTCATTAGTTCAATAGGCCTAACACGCCTCTTGCATTCTGACTGGCTACTCTACTAGAAGTTTATTTTCAAGAGATAGCCTACTAGTAGAGAAAAGATAGCGGATCAAAACAGTAATGAGCCCCATTTTGCTATAATATCAGAGGATTCCATCGATAATTTAAATTGCACATCCTTTTTTGACTGAGTAGTAGGTTTATACTAAAACAATTAGACCTCTCGGGCACATGAAAATCGGCCTATGACCTCGTGGACTATTGACTCGTAGTCTATTCGTCCTCGAGGTCTAATTGTTAATTAGAAGAGAACTCCACAAAATAAATAAATCTAGATACCGTCATTGGCTACACACAGAATACGAAACACTATCTAGGATCGTCTTTTCTCTTAAAGTCGACTCAGCCCTCCATCCTTTTGAGACTGGTATTTAAATAGTTTTTTCCTCCGCTTAACACTATAGAAAAGGGAGATAAGCGCCGGCCCCAACAGGCCACTAGGCTTGAGAAAAGATTCAACAATATAGAATACTGTAGAAGAGATGATGAAGAGAGAAACGACGACTTTATCCTCACCGATTTCTGAATACATTTTTCGCAGATCATGCATGACACAGTCAAGGTACAATTCTCCTGTTCCAAGGACAACGTGCTCTCCAGATTCTTCCACCTATTTCAACAAATATTTTTTAATCATAATCATTTTTCTCACCTAAGGACTCAAAATCGTATAATAAATTATTGGGTGTCTTTTAAAGTTTACGGAAAAAAAAGTAAATGAAACTCGTCAATTTCATGTTTTTAACGTTGAAAAAACTATGGATGTTCATATTTTTTATTTATGAAGAGTAAATGTCTTTTTTTTCACGCTGAACGACTAAAGGCACAACGGCAACCGAGGTGTGTTCAAAAAAAGATCTGGGACCAGAGTGATGTCATACTCGGATAAAGAACAACAACAACAACAACAATATTTTTATTTCCAAAACATTTTTACAGTTCAATTCTTTAGACCCGCAAATAGCAATCGCTAGTCGAGGCGGGTCAAATCTAAATTACATTATTGATACATTTCTAGTTAAAAAGTGGAAAAGGCATGTACATTTT
>JAOBAY020075336.1:0-11341 GCA_025331085.2 Zoanthus sociatus
CTCAGCAAATGATTCAAAAATATATATGTGTAAAAAAATTAAAAACATCCATGGTAGAAAAATAAATTTATAAATAATTGATAAATAAACAATTGTCATTAAAAAGACTGCGACGTTTCCGGATTGCAACACGCAAGTCTCCACCAAACGATGGGGTACACTGTGCCACGGGCTTGTAATAAACATTTTCTTGATCAGTGAATAGTTCTGTGATTGTTTAACCAAGAGGTTCCCTGATTGGCTGATCAATATGTTCTGTATGATTGATTGAAAATCTGTGTTTCCGTACGGTGTTTTAGTTTTAAGCCCTTCAGTTTAACCAAGCGTGGGATTTCTATTACACTGTCCCTGTTGATACTGTTTGGGTGGAATCGAATTCCTGCCTACACATTTGAGGTTTTCCAGTTAGGGCAATGGCTAGTTTTGTTGGCATGTTTGGAAAACGTAGGCACGGTCCAAGCGGTCATCACCTATGTGTTACTTTATTCACGTATATATTCATATTTTTATCAAAGTCAACTGACCACTGGTCAAAGTATAAAAAAATTAAACCTTTAAGTAAACACAGAGTGTTTTAATAGTTTTCAATTTTTTTAATATACTTTATGATATAAATAGGAAACTACGTGCGCTTTGATTGGTCAAAAACTCATGCTTTATCAGAGTCTAAAACAGAGAAAGGTGTGTTTTATTGTTTTTCACTATTCGCGGCGTGTGTAGAATCTACATACACAGGGGTTGAAATAGCCGCCGGCCATCGGACAATGCCCGGCAAATATCGGCATTTATACGACAGAAAATTACAACTGTAGGATATTATGAAATGCGCGGTTCTCTTAGAGTTTCATTAGGTTGTTACAAATGCAGTCTCATTCATTTCCCACCAAACCAAAGCAAAATAAACAATGGCCGTCAACGCATGGACGATTCTTTTTCAGCATTTGTGAAGTTGCAAAATTTAGTTCCTGACGTATTTTTCTCTCACACACTTGCGCGACCGGTTTCAGTTTGACAATTATTGATTCCTTCACGAAATAAGATAAATACCTCGAGCTTGTTCAGCAATTAGAACAACAGCCCTGGGATAATTCTTAGAGCAAAAGAGCATTACTGTGTTCAATTTATTTTAAAGTACTTAGATACTGGTACGGATATTGTCCGGCAAGATTTTGAAAACGTCCGGCGGATTTCGTGAAGTGTCGGACATTTTGACAGGCACTGTCAATAAAATGATTTCGAGCCCTGCATATATTATAAAGCAAATAAAGAAGCCTAAGCCGTTTATTAGAGTGTGAGGAAACACGACCGCCATTTCAGAACACTCGACTACGACTTGTGTTCTTCGATGCCCGTTGTGCTTTATCACACTCCAATATACAGTTTAAGCTACTTTATTTCTTAAATATAACGTACGTGCAAAATATGTATTACCTGAATGGCTTGATAATTCCACTGGAAATTCAATATGGATCCATAGAAATCCCACACAGAAAATTCTGGCCACAAGACTTTTAGGAACGACAAAGAAGTGTAAGAACACTGGTAAGAAAAAGAAATCATTTGTTAATAATGAACAAAATTGGCTTTCAAAAGGAAAACAAACAAACATCTCAGGTAAGCAAAAGTAACATTTAATTAGATAGAACTAAGACTTCTGGTTACGTTAAATGCAAAAGCGTCCCGTGACGACCCGTATGGTATTCCAATGGACTGCACAAGATTAATAATGTAAATAGATAATGTACCGTTGTCATGGGGTTTATTTTTTGTCTTTAAACACAAAATCAATTTAAAATTTGCAACGGCAAGAAATTCTAAAATATTTTCTTTATTGTCGATTAACCAAACCAGATACCAGAAACTCAGACCGTTTAAAATCAATAAATATGATTTTAATATACAAGCAATTTTTTAATAAGAACAACTTTATAAGAACAACGAGGTCTCAGATTGGAGAAAAATTAAGAACAATTTAACAACAAGCTTAGACTGAGACTGAAAAAATGTTTCTAGTTGAAACTTTATGAATCTTGTAAAATTGTTGGGCAACAAAAGAATTGACAGCCACTCAATTCAGCCTGTGGGCGAGGACTGCGAGAGAGGACAAAATGCACAGTGGCCAGTAATCTTAAATAAATCTCTTCAAAATAAAGACAGTCAGCATTGTTTTTCAATGCCATGCTTTGTTTTTCGACTTCTCAAACCGTTCACAGAACAAATGAAAAATTAATTGAGGCTGAAGCAGCCAAAAAACTAAGATCAATGACTGAGCCTCGTCAAAATTAACTAGTTCTATTAAAGTGCGTAGTTTAACATTTACTGTACCTGCCAGAGAAGAAAATCACTAAATCGGACCTCTCCCGACGTTCGGATGAGGATGTCTGGTGGCGGTGAATTGCCAGTGTACAAACACTGCTCAATCAGTCGTTCACTTACATCACTGTAAACATTTTTTAAAAAATTAAAGTGTTTTTAAGAGTGGATGCATAGATAAAGTTAGAAAAGATTGTGATTCTTAAACCACAATCGTCAAAAGGCACATTGCTTAATTCTCCAAACTTAATCTTATTTGAAAATATAATCTTATAATTTTCATAAGCAGTTTGGGAGGACGAGGGTTTCGATTTTTATTTTGCTCAATGAAATCCTTAATTCTCTATGAAATCAAACTTGGGAAACATGATAACTTTTATTATAATTTTGTATATGTTTTTTCTTTTTTTCCAATTGAAATATGGCGTTGATAGTGTACAAATAAGTAAAGGTTTTGAGATGTAAATGAAAAAAAATGCCCTCCAAGCCTCGTTATCATGCTAAACCATACATTTTCTTTCAAAAATTCCGCAAAAGAAAGTTAACTTAAAATATTCACATCCTGGCCAATTTTTGGCCCATCTCATCGAAACTTTGCATTCTAATTACTATTTTAGATTTGACAAATTTGATGATGCATTTCGTTTTTAAAAAAACGGAATATTTATCAATGTCACGCTTGCGTGAACTTTATTTTCCTTTGATTAGGATAAAATTCTGTTTCTTTTTCACAATGTAAAAGCCAATAATTTAAGGTCATCTGACCAATTACATTTTTTGAAATGTAGATTTATTTTTTAAAAATTTTAGGAGAAAAAATGAAAACAAAAAACGTTTTATGAATTTGCTAAAAAAGTGTAACCAAACACAATCAACAAATTAAATCTTAGTTAGTAATCATTTCAAAAACAAACTTATTCATAAATTGCGGCAGTTTTAATATTTTTTGTCTTCATTCTAAATTAGTCCTATAAGCCTCATTCATGGGTTAAAATTTCAAAAGAATATGTTTCTCAAAACGAGGCTAGTATAGCTAATTTGAATGTAGACAAAAGAATATCAAAATCGCTGCCATTTATTAATAAGCCTAAGGTCAGTCTATATTATGTCTTTTTTCATTACTAAAGAAACAAGCTCTGTCAGGTTCACGTTCTGGAAGTTTAAATATATCTGGCCTAATCTAATTATTTTTTGTCTATTTTCACCACCTTGGTTTTAGGAGTCCATTTTCAACACCAGCAGCCACTGATTTTATTGCTTCACAAATTTCATGTCTTGAGGTGTATGCAAGGCACACATTTAGCTTTGCCCTACAGTAGAATCAAATTTATCCTCTGTCAGTAATTTACAAGCACAGTAACTTTAAATAAAGCATTTACAGTTCTTTATATATTTACAATGTAGTGTAATTGATATGCAGAGAGTTAACAATTATTTTTGAAAAACTAAATAAAAATAACAATCTACAGTTGGAACTGACTAAAAATCCAAAAGCATCAAGTCATTTTGTCATTCAGGCGAGGGGATCGAGGCCTACGTGGGTAAGGCAAGGAAATCTGGAATTTCGGATTTTAGGTGAGGAAAACCCGCCTATGGCGAGGAAGTTGGTAGGTATGCCAATGCGACCAAAATTTGAGTGCTGGGGACTAGATTTTTATAACTGGTTGTCAGCAGGTGAATCAAGTTTCATCTGGCAACACAAGATAATTAGTGAACAACTTTTGTACTTGAATTTTTATTTAATATTATAGGAAGTATTAATCGATCGTAACTATTACTGTAGCTTGTTATTTGAAAATTTAAATCCATTGACAGTTTTAAATGCTGAAAATGTTGGTTTAGCCAAATTACAGTACTGAACAACTTTTTCAGAACTAGCTTGATTCTAGATATTGATAATGTATTAATTGAGTTGGGGACCAAAAATTATAATCTAGCGACCAAATTTTTTCCCTTAGGTTGCTAGCTGGTTACAGAGCAAAAAAGCTAATATCGAATCCTGAAATTGGTATCTTTTAAACCACAGTGAAAAGAATTTTCAAACTGACATTTTGGACCATAGTCCTTTGTCACATGTGTATATATACATATCGCATGTGCATATTTTGTTTCAGCCCAGTCTTTGATTTCAACCATGAATTCAAATTTCAAACTGGAACAAAGGATGAGTAAGTGTAACACATAGCATATAAGTCAAACTTCTGAAAACATTTCAAATTTATTTAGAAATTGCCATTGCTGAATGGGACATGTCAGCCTCATATTGATGATGGCCATTAAGTCAAAGCCCTCTTTTGCTTTAAGGGAGCTGAAGAAACAAGAAAAATTGGTTGAACCCTTTTAAGTACAAGGAAACTTACAAGAGTGAGACAAATTGATTGTAAACACGAAGATTTTTATGGTGAAAGATCAAAGCAAGCACTTGGAGAGCTGAAACTCTGAACATCAGTCAAAAGTTAGACTTAAAATAGAGAGAATCAAAAAATAGTGTACAAAGCATTATTGCAGGAAGATCCTTCACTTAATTAGAACCAAGAAACCTGGAAAGTTTATTTAAAATACAACAAATGTATAAATATGAGAAAATATCAAAATAAAAAACCTGGATAAAACAGTAAATGTTTAAGGAAAATTTGCTGCAAAGCCTGGAGACTCACGATTTATCCGAGAGGGTTGACTGGTATTCCTTCAACAATAACATACTTAAGAGCTATTTAATATGAGCTATTTACTATGCTTAATTGTTAATTGTTTTATAAAAATTGAAAAAAAATATGTTAGAATGTATTATTAATTAGCACTGCCTTTTAAAAGTTCAAAGGAACTGATTGATTGAATTTGACACTGGTATTGTCAAGGATGATATTAGATATGGCTTACTCTCACATTTACAAACCGTTAGTCTCTAACCAACAAGTCTTGCTGCCTCAAAAGTCAAGACCTTTCTAATGTTTGGTATAAATAAAGAATAGAGGCTAGAGCCAAGGTATTGGTCCAGGACTAAAGTGTGAAGACCAACACAGTCAAGAAATATACATATAGCACAAATTAAGTTAACATGTGTATTTATATCATTTAACCTTGAATTTTCTTTTGATAGTTTTACAACTCTTGCTATTGATTGCTGGAGCTCAACAGGAAGAAGTGTTAAGTCACCAAGCACTTGGACACAAACCCCACGCTTCTTTATCATGTCTCTGGTGAACAAACACACACAAAAATTTTCATCACTTAAAACTGTACAGTATTTCCTTTACATTCAGCAATAATTATAAATTAAAATAACAAGACTTATTTTTTTGTCAGTTACCAGTAGCATAGCTAGCCTTAAGCAATTAAGCACAGGCTTAACAAGAATTTCTATAAATAACCTTTTTCATAGCTGAAAGGATAATCATCAGTATATCAAGTCAGGCACCTTATTTGGAAGGCTTTCTCCACATTGCATATCCTCAGCCTCTTACATAAGGCTGAGGTACACATTCTGTCAATTGAATTACGCTGTCATTAGAATATAAATTTATATTTACAGTATAAACATAAAACTATAATTAAATGTAAATATAGAAAAATATGGAAGTTTGTCCAGTTGTACAAATGATGTATTACAAATGGGATAAAACCGTTCTTGTAACGTTAAGTACGACATTTAATCAGAGAGAACTGTCTCTTGGATCTTAAGTTGTAGCATTGTGGTACTTGTTCTGGGAATAAGTCAAAAAGTTTGCTCTTTTCTGTAGACACATCTTTGAAAAAGTTCTTGCAAAGTGTCTCTTCTTATCAAAAGGGGAACAAGGCCAGTTTTTCCAAGTGAGAGTCTGTGAACAAAGGTCATGGAATTATTTGTACTTCTACTTACCTCAGTTAAATTGTGTTTAGTGTTTGTTCTCGGAACATTTCAAGCTATTAATGAAAATTTTGAACACCCTTCACTACTCTATGACTACTTCAAACTACAGTATTATCATGCATGATTGTATGCAGAGTAAGGGTTAGTGCTTTGAGCTCAATTTTTTTTCAGTTACTCTCAGCTTTAAAGGTTTTGAACACTGTTTATAATCAAACTCTTAATAATATAGGCCTGGAGATTTCAGAAATTTTCAGAAACCATTAACATTGGTTCCATCATCTTGCAAGCAAGGAACCAACACGTAAATGGAAATGATTATTTCTGTGAAATATCCTGGCCTGCAATATAGCACAACTTCTATCAGTGGTTACCTCTCTTCAAATAGTCTGTCAAATTTTTGTTTTGCCAGTTCCATCAAACCATCAACTTCCTCTTTTGAACGTTTAAAATTCTCTATACTAAAAGCATAAACTGTGACCTCAGGAATCTCTAACTCAAAACACCATTCTAGAACCTAAAAAACAGACAAATAAAAGTTTCAGTACTTGCTGAATAATTTTTAAAAAATGTATGTCTGTAACTAGGTAATTTTAAAACACATAATTAACGTCTGAACTTCAAAGAATGGGGGGAGAGGCAAATAGAGCCCCCTCAGTTTTTTTCCAATTTTTCTTAAGCATTGTCCACCAAACTTTTAACACTATGAATAAACACATATTTTGACTAAGTTTTATTATAATTTTTTTAACACAGAAACCTGTTTATAGCTAATTAAAAACATAAACTAAGAATTTGCAGAAAAAAACACATAACATAATAGTATAAAAAATATATATTATTAAATTGTAAATTAAAATTACTACTGAAAAACTGGAAGAATTTATAATTTTCAAACTTTCACAGTCATGTCCTCAACAAATGTTACTGTTGCCATGGAAATCAATTAACTGACAGAAGACAAATACTTTTGAAACCTGCATAGTTAAGCTTTGTACCTGGTAATTTTGGTTGCCAAAACTCCTTGAATGGGGTAATTTTTTGTATTTTACAAAATATAATAACTAGGTCATTTGAGGTTTAAATTACCTATAAATTGACATGTACGTTTATCAGTCGAGCAATTGAGCTGTTTCACTTTGATCTCACAGCTGAGTCAACAAAAGTATCTTAGTTAGTTACATTATTTTGAAAATTAACAATAATTAATAAAAAATAAAACCTTTACTTAAAAGTACGTACAATTATAATGGAAGTTACTATAAAACATAAGTGTACCACCAGGTACTTTCAACCACTAATGATAGCATTATCATGGTACACACAAGACTAAGTTGATTCACATTCATGCTTTCAAAAAGTAATTGATACTTCAACATATCTGCTATCATAAAATCTCATGTTGATGCCTCCCCCCAAAAGATTTCAGAAATATTTAGAAACCAGTTTTTGGTTCCATGTAACTAATTCATGGGAAACTGTCAAAAACCATGTTTTGGTTCTGTAAATTTTCATCATGGGAACTCTTTTTATAATTTAGGAGATTTAAAAAATAAGGTTTGAGTTTTAAATGAAATGGATTTCTAATAAGCAAACATTGCGTCTTTTGACTACATGCATAGCTTATGGCAATCGATAGCCTTTCATTTTCAGTTTATGAAGTGTAATTAATATATTAATTTTTATAAATAACAATCTTAATTTCACCCTTTTGTTGGTCATACTTGATGTGTTAACACTTTGCAATAACCATTACTGTATTTTTTACAAGTTTGTACAACTGATTTTATTCATATCGCTATCAGAAACCATTTTTTGGTTCAATCATTTTTTCAGCACGGAACCAGCACCTAACCAGAAAACGATAGTTTCCGTGAAATATTTTGGCCTGCATAAGTCCATCAATTTGCCAATGAAGATATTATTCTGGATATAAGCCCACTCAGATATTTATAAGCCCTTCCCTGTTTATAAGCCCATCTACTGTATACTGTAAGTACAAAACTGACACACTCTGGACAACAAAGGACAGCAGTCCTAAATGTCATTTTTTTGCAACATTCTTTTCACAATAGTGTATAATTTATAAATTCAGAAAGCTGTTTCTGTAGAAACACTGATGCAGCATTAAATTTATGATGTGCATTCTTTTTGAATTTCTTTTTAAACATCAAAATTTTAAAATGGAGTTTTCAAAAGTAGCCCATGCCCGATGCAGGTCACTGGCGACTTTGATCATTGCAAACCCTGGGCTGTGGAGTTCAGATTAATAGCTATGATACCAAAGAAATAAGCAAATATGGAGCTGGTAAAAAGTTAGGGTGCAACAAAATTTAATTCAAAAAGTTTAATTCCACTACAAAAATAGATAAGGCATTATAATAACTCTTCACAATATTATGACAACCAAATAATTTGCGATCAATATAATATTATCTTCCTTTGAATATACTTTTTAGCCTCATAGTTCCAGCTATTTTTATAATCTTCATACTTTTATATCCAAATGGTTTACTTTGACGAATAAAATCATGTCAACATATTTTCCATCTTTGACTTATGTTTAACTGGTTTTAATCTATATACTGTTAAATAAAATAGAAATCTACGGAAAAGAAATTTAGATAACAGTTAAACCATAAAAACCCATGAAATCTTGTATTACTATGATGTTTAGCAACTGTAGTTTTGTTTGAAAAGATATGAATGATATAATAAACAAAAAAACAAGTTAGAATAAATTCGACCTTAAAATACGAAAATAAACACACTTGGAATAGTTTTCAAAGGGCTAAAAAAGAATAAAAAAACTTCCCTAACACAGTAAAGCCTGTAAAAGATAAAAATATCTTTTTCTTGGTGTAAAAACTTTTTTTTTTAAAAAAAACAAAAACTAGTACCGGTATATATTATCATTTTGAGAGTTCAGTAACATGTATTGTATTACATTATCCTGCACTTCTCCACGGAAATTCTTTACTTGCAATCAAGTTTTGTTACACTTCAAAAAAAAAGGAAGCAGCTTGGAAATTTAGAGAGTATCAAGAGATCACTACAACGATCTTTAAATGCCAGCAGCAACAAAAGTATGTAAACAAGAATTTGTATCATCGATGAAACTGCTCACCTCGGTCAATTTATCAAAGCCTTTCTCGTGACCCTTTGATCGCTCACAGTTCACTTTTCTGGCGAACCTACGGTTTCCATCCATTATAAAGGCAACGTGTTTTGGTATGTGGCCACATTTCAGAACATTACTACAAAACGATCGAATGTAACTTGTCTTTTTTCCTTCTTTAAACCACGACATGTTCCGCAGATTAATCCAACACCGCAGTTGATTGGGGTTGTGCGCAAGCGCAGTTGTCGAATAATTTATGCTAATTGCACGGCGCGTGATGTCATGTCGAGAAAAGAGAAAGCAACTAAGCTTTGCCGCCATGTCACGCTTAACCGTTGTTCCTATTGCCCAAATCGAGGGTTGTTATCTACCGTTCTATTTACCGTAGGACACCAGAATTGATGTAGAAAAACTTGTAGAACATGGCTAACCACGAAACCGTAAACTCTGCCGAAGAAAATATCCGAAAAGGTACGGTTCGATGTTGCCGTATTTAGCAACCAATTCCCCTCGCTTTTCTAACTTCGAATTCTTGTCTTCTGTTAACAGAGTTGTATTTTTTGATTGCGAAGTACCTTTCAAATGGTCCCTGCCAGAGAGCCGCCCAGGTAAGTCGAGAATTAAAGCGCATTTGCCGTGAAAATTTTTGGCTAACAACTCTATGCTACGTTTCAGGTTCTAAAAGATGAACTTTACGAAAACCGGGTTTGTACCCCTTTTTTTCTAAATAACTTTAGACACAAGTGTAGTTGCCCCTGTAAGGCTAAATCTTAAAAAATTCTGTCGTTTACTCTCACTATAAAGCCCAGATGCATTGTGGCATGGACGAACACAATAGAATATAAAGAGTTCCATGTTGATATTCAATGCTTATATCTCACTCGATCTACAGCTATTGCCTGATCGCTTGGACTGGATGGGCCGGGAACGTCCCCAAAACTTCCAAGAAACGGTAAGGTTTGCCCTGTTTTGAATTTCGAATTAAAAAACCTTTAAACAGAGTCAATTTTGGCTTCTAAATTCACAAAGAAAAAAACTAAATATTTCGAGGATTTTATTCGAAAATTTTCAGGGTTTACGTTTTGAGAATTTTTTTTCAGTGGGGAGATCTTTACTTTTTTTGCTGCAATTTTGTTTGGGAAGCAGTTCGCGTTTTAGGTTGCGTTGATTATGGAGTTTGAGCGAGACTTGACATCAGAAGACAAACGCGTGCGGATCTTTTGTCTTTTTGTAAACTCATAAAGTATTCAGACAGATGACGTGATAGCTGACCAATCACAACTTTCGGCAGCTGCGCTATTGGGAATTCTATTGTTTCTCGCGAGATAATTTGATTACCAGATGTCTCCGGGGAGTGTTTTATCAAAACATCAATATACCTAGCGGAAATGAACCATATCTTTATTTTTTAATTTTAAAAAAAAATGCCTATATTTGGCGACATTAAATTTGGTCCAAGTATTTTCGCTAAAAAATGCATCCAAATTTTCAATTAAGTACTTAAAATACGCAATTAAAAAGTTTATTTTGGTCCTGATGATCTTGAAAATGTAAAAAAATTGCGAAAGATAATATTCGTCTTCTCTTTGACAATAACATCCGCGTTAGTCTGGTCACGTGGTATGCTGGGAAAATCGGCGTGGCTGCTAAGTATGTTTACATTCACGTGTGACTGGAATAGAGGAGAATAAAATTTTAATTTGTATTTTTAGAGCAATCTTAATCGACACATAAGCGACGACTTTCTGGAGAAGATATGCAAACGTCTTGTGCCACTTTTGGAGAATCAAATTCCTGCAAGTGTTAAAGGAGTGCAGTCATTACTCGGTGCTGGTAGACAGTCGCTGCTCCGCAAGAATTCAGGTTAGTTAACAATAAACAACTACTGAACTAGTAGTACTTAGCTATCGCTAAGTGCCAACGAGCAAGACAAAAACTTAATAAATTTTGAACATTTTTTAAAACCTCGTAAATTTGTGTCACAACAACATAAGTTACGGTTAAAAATTTAAAAAAATATAAAATGTTTTCTGGTTAAAAATTTTTATTAATAATTATAA
>JAOBAY020075347.1:0-11340 GCA_025331085.2 Zoanthus sociatus
AAAATGGAAACTGAAGGAAGCCAACAATGTAAAACTCAGTAAATGTTCAAAGATGGAGCTACACGGACAGAGAATGTCGTTTAGTCAATTCTGAGTCGAAAAATTTAACCATTATGTACTGTATAAGGAAAGCACAAAACTCGCTTTTTAAGTATGCCTCTTTGCTCTGACAAAAGAATAACTCTCAAAATGTAAGTTTTGCATTTTCCTTGCTCCGATGTTTAAACTTTTCAGCCAAGAGTTGAATAAACCACGTGCTTCAATTCAACAGCTTTTGTAAAACATATTTAGAAAATAATCCTGAAATAACACACGTCCTGACTGGCTACAAATTTATTTTATATTTTTACTGAACATAAATCTTGGAATAAGGTCACATAACTCAAAAAAAAGGTTTTCATGATAGAAGTAAAGCTACTTTCTAAAAGTAATAAAACAGTATCACTTGTGTATTTAGATAATATTTAAACGCTATGACGTGTAGAACACTCGAAAAGTAGAGGGAAAACTCGACCTCGCCTCGTTTTCTCTTAATACATTTCTCGTGTTCTCCTACGTCATATAGTTTTATACTATCAGGGTTCACACTGAGAATGAGGAACGAAATTCCATAACTTTTCCAGCCATGGAAATTACATTTTCAAATTTCATGACTTTTTATGACCGTGTGAACCTGGTTTAACCGTTTAAAATTTAGTGTTCAAGAATATGAAAACCTTTTTCATAAATGACTTATACATCTCAAAGGTTTCCCAGACGTACAAAACGTGAACCGCAAACGGCAAAACAAAACGGCAACGTTGGTCACGCAGAAAATTACAGTTATTTGCCACACACACATATATGTGATATATATGCAGCTATCCTAAACTGTTATAATGTAGATTATTATTACCTAATAACCACAGCTTTGTGTTTTAGGGTTGGCGTCAATCCAGAGGAAGAAGAGAGACAATCCCAGAATGAATACCATTCGGTCTGCACAGTATGTTTTTTGTTTGTTCGCGGCTGTTTGCATTGGGTGTTAATTTAAAGGCTAAAACCTAACTTCTCATTCCAATTTAGAAATATAAATATTAACAGTATAAATGTTTTTAATCTAAGCGGAATCGCTGTTAAATGAGATAACTATTCGTGCATGAGCATTACTTTGGACTACATAAAAGCATTATTACCTTAAACTTGATTTTAATTGTTGCGTTACAATTACTTTCACTGTCATAATAATAAACTCGGTGTACGTTAGATAAAAATGATCTTGGTGCCCTTATCTTTTACTCTAAAAAGGGAAAAAACATCTTGCGGTTCAGCTTGGTGTTTGTTAAACTTACGCACATATGTGATTCGGTTAAATGTCTTGCCTTTTTAAAACTCAATCCCTTTCGTAGGAAGACCTCAAGGATAAGTATATACGAGCAGCTAGTCCAAAGTTCTCAGCGGTTATTTTTTGTTTTAAGCTCAAGATATTGAATTAGTTATAACGAGTTTTAAACCGCCCATGAGTAAAAATTATTCGTCCAAAGTATTTGACCTTCTTCAGAGATCGGTACTACTTTTGCTCTTTAAAGGATAAAAATAACTGAAGAAATCGCTTTCCACCACATTGTACACCATTGTAAGTAAGCGAACAATAACAATGGCAGATGGAATTTTTTTTTGTCAGGAATAATTTGAATAAAGTTTAGAATGGATGGTAAAATCTTTTTGCGAATAATTAACTAAATTTTATGACGTAAGAAAGCATGTGATAACGGAATGAAGTAACATAATCTAATAAAAACCTAAACGGATTTGTCATAAATCATTATTGAAATCGAACAATTTCTGGTTAGGTAGTTTGTTAACTTTTCAATTTGATAATGTAATTGAAGTAGATTGGAAACAATAACGTCATTAATGGTTTAGCTGTCAGATGTTGTTTGTCCTTCTGTGTTACTTCGATGTTACTACGTGCATAATAACGCAAATAGTTTTGTGTTGTCATTGCTAATAAATGCTGTAGAAACTCAGTCACAATAATTGAATAGTGATGTAACCTAAGCATCGGTTTTTCTTTAAGCTAAACCGTTAAAACCTTAACCTCAGCATAACAATGTCTTAAACTTAATGCTTTATCTAAATCTAAAATTATACTTTAACGGCATTCAATTGCAAACAGCTGCAATGCCTGCACAACCATTCGTAATTCAGTTATTTATTTGTTATTTATAGTGTATGGAAAACTAGTTGTAACAAACTAAGGGATATTATAACATAATTTTTATATTAAAAACGCTTGTAAAAATGTTTAGAAACAAAAGTTGAAATGTATGATTTCAACTGCACATGCCTTCTTCTGATAAAAAACAAAATAAACAAGCTAACAACTGGCAATTTGATATGTATGTACAAGATTATATACCTGTTCAAGTTGTTCTTCTTGGGAATTCTCAGTTTAGCGATGAAGCATGTTTATTTTTAGTTTATGAAGGGCTTTGCCTAGGACCCTTAACCCTCACTAACCTCTCATCTAGAAGGTATCTTAATGCTTTAATGAGAAATGTTATTTAATTTGTTAAGACCCTACATGTTAGCCTTGGCATGTCCTTCCAAGTTGAGTCTTGAATTATGTAGTAGAGGGAGTGACTTAGGCGCTTGGTTGCGTCACGTGAGAACGTTAGACTTGATTAAGCAATGTTTATTAAACGTTTGCAACTATTGATCATGAATATTTGACATTAATGATTTTAATATGTGCGTTAATCTACGATCATCTCTTCCCTTGGATAACGATTAGAATCGGTTAGGTAAAGTTACGTACAGGTAATGTTAGATTTAAAGTTGGACAAAGTCAGCTTTAGGTTAAGGGGAGATTCGGTCAAGCTTGTGTGAGAGCCAAGATTAGATTAATGTTTGTCTTGAAATTGAGCGAAAGCTTTGCTCAAAATCCACTTAGGCTAAAGGATAGAATATCAATCGTATTTTAACTGTATGAAGCTTCTGCTATTTTGGTGAATTATTGCCATATTGTAATATATATATCAGTTAGAGTTAAGGTATTTTGCATAAAGTTAAAATCCGTTTTTTAGAGAAAGAATATAAATTGAAATTACTTTATTTTCTTACTTTTGTACCCTACTTATTACTTTCAGGATCCAAGTGGCTTCAGATCAGCCACTGCTCATTACGACAGACATTGGATATTCAAGATGTGGTACAACTTTGACATCAGATATCCTTTTCAACTGCTTCAGTAAAGTGCCATAGATTCTAACTGTATTGAAAGTTTCTGTAACTTATACTCTTTGTATTTTACTTGTATTACCCATGTAAAAATTATGTTTGTAAGATCTCTGCTAAACAGTCTCCAGGTTAGAGCCCAGGCCTCGCGGAAGTTTAGATATTTCTACGGCTTTTTTTATCCCATCGTCCGTGGACTGGGACAATAATCTATAAGTCTAATCCTGTTATATCTTATTTTTCCATCGGGGTGTCAGTAAAAGCGGACTTATGACCAGGAGGAAGTGGGTTCTTATCCTAATAATAGTTTGAAACTGTGCAGTAATTTAGACCTCAAGTTAAGTCTTGTGGTCTGTCCGTGATCACAGTTGAAGGGAGTATAAATTTATCTATAGAAAAATATTCCCCGCTGCGTGATACGTTAGGGTCATTTTATGTGAAATAAATAAAACTTTAAACCCTCCTAGTCAGTGTGATGCGAAAGTACACCAAATTTTATCTCGATATTGCACACTGTTCCTGAGATATCGGCATTTCAATTTGTGCGGTAAAACTGTTGTCGGTTACATTGACTTTGTATTTTATGTTACAGAGCATAGATTTTTCAAGACTGGAAAAGTGTCAAATTATAAACTGAAGAATTTCATTGGTACAAATTTCGGTTGCTTCAAGTTAACTATTTCTAAAATGAGCTTCTGAGTCTGTTTATTAGCTGTGCCAAACTGATAAGGTCCCAAAAGGCCTAAGCAGCTGTCCATGGCTGCTAACATTCAGGCTCACTTTTATTTACAGTAGATTTAAGGGGTGAAACCTGCTATAAACGTGTCCTTAACGCCCATTTTAGTGGCGGCAATATAGCTAGAAACACGCATGTGCTGTCTGTAGTTGACGTTTTTTCATTTTAGCCACAGTTCACAAATATAAAGCTATTACGTGTGTTTGTGTATTTTGACTCCTGTCTATTTGTTATATGTCATTTGTTGGCTTGCTAGCCAGAATATATAATAGGTTTGGTTTTCCGTGATTTTTGTCGACCAGACAAAATGTGTATCCCTCATTTCCTTGCGGCACCAGCTCGACCCACAAGGTTCATTTCTTGCTTGATTGTGTTGTGAGGAGAAGGGGGACCTGGAACAAAAGATAGCCCAGTGAACGCTTCTAGAGAGCCTTGCTTGTTCACTTTTGAGTTAATCGTGATTACTGATTCTTCAATTCTGTTGTAGTATCATACGAAAGTATATGCTGGATTAACCAAGCAGTCACGTTATTTTTACAAGCAATAATCATTTAGATAGCTGTGATGATTCCTTGACAACTAATAGGTTTATGAAGCCGCTTTTCACAAATAAAGGACCACCACTTACAGAGACATTGCCTGCTTGCTGTCTACCGCTTGCCAGATGCTTGACAAAAGAAGAACGAAAGGTGTGAAAACATAAAATTAGATAATTTTTTTCCGTGTTTATATTCATGTGAACTAAAGTTAGGCGATTAAAGAAGATAGATTATTAAAATGTTAATAATGCAGCAAGAATATTATCGTCCTCATTGAAGTTATGACCGAGTGAGACTTAGGAAGATAAATTATGTGGTAAAATGACGTCAGCGTTTTAGAAAAGTTACGGATTCAAAAAGTTCTTCGTCGCAATAATACGAAACGTTTCGTTTTAGATTTCTCCACTATTGGAAGCGCTTTCAAAAATTTCCATTTTTGCGGATTTTTTTGTGCGGATGAGTCAAGCGTTGTAATCGTAGTAATGAAACTGCGTTTTCAAATTTATCCAGCATAGTGTGGACGAGGCCTTAGTTGCATACCGGAAGCTTATGTGACGACTGTTATCGTGCATGCAATTAGCTATGATTTGAA
The DNA here is from genome assembly GCA_025331085.2 of Zoanthus sociatus. Lineage (NCBI taxonomy): Eukaryota > Metazoa > Cnidaria > Anthozoa > Zoantharia > Zoanthidae > Zoanthus > Zoanthus sociatus. Next base: position 5,087 of record JAOBAY020075347.1, read on the forward strand.
GAAACGCAACTCACGACAACTCTAACACTATCTTTGGTTGTAATCTGTTTTAGGAGCCACAGAGAGTTGATAGTGACGTAGACATGCTGGAGATTACCCAGGGGGCGGAGCTACAGTTTACACGGCCTACCAGCGACAGTACAATCAACACTAACCTTGATATGAACCAAGGCGATCTGGGACTAGGTACATTGGATCATAGGGCTGTGGAGACATGATTAGTGTTTAATGGTATAATTGTAATATAGTATTTTCCGTAACAAATTTCAGAGTATTTGATAAATTTGTTAAAAGAAATCTCAACTTTTGTTAAAGTAAATTCTTCATTCATAGGTTGATTATAACACTTTGCTACCGCTGCTTGTGCAAACGTTGACTTATCAAGAAATGTCTGTTGCAATAGTTAGGTACGGCAACAAATTAATAGAGTTCATGGTTGACTGACGCGCAGTTGTGTGATCCGACAGAGATTTATAAGTTAGATTCGCAAATTAATGAATTTTTAAGTCGTTCTACCACCACGTGTTCAGTTCTTTTGTTTTCGTTTGTATTATATACCATAGGTATTTTCCATATTTTGGATGAAGATACAGAGATTATTAATTTAATTTTGTATAAGCCCATTTCTTGATACTAGCTATAAAATAATTAGCAAAAAGGAATCGCGGATTTCTTTTCGTGTCGGTTTGAAGCACCAGTAATTAGAATAATGAAATTTTTTTCCAAATAATCTTGAGAGGCATTTTGATCAAATGATAGCAGTTATGGTATGTGTCACGTATTTATGTTTGATAAAGCTCCATTCTTTTGAATGGGTATTAATCATTATCTTGTGCTGTCAGATGTTAATCAAAATATCATCTAAGGTCAGCGCAAGGATTTTCGAGCATTAGCTTTTCATTCTTTATGTTGTCATTTTAAAGTTTTTTTCGGAAACTTTTTACTTCGCTCGCTAAAGCAAACAAATCTTCTGATTGCGTGCTTCTCTTTTGAACAAAAAAAATTAACCCTAGTTATTACTGGGCTGCCTGTGGCAACCCTAACTCATTACTGAATTACCTGTGGCAATCCTAGTTCATTACCTGGTTGCCTGTGGCAATGCTAGTTCATTCACCTAAACAAAAGACGAGAATCGTGACATCCGATTGAACTAGACGCAACTAATAAAGGTGATGGGAAGAAAGTGCCCCACTCAGTATGGATCTTAGTAAAACACATCCCTCCATATAATAATCAAGCACGTGGCTCGTAGATGGCTCGGAAGTAATATTCTTTTAGATGTTCTTTTTTGCATTTCAGTTTGTTGTCATTGTACAAATGCATACCAACGTAAGTTAATTCGATTTGGTTGTTAAAACCCGCGTGATCTCTGATTTCATGAAAATGTCAATGATTTGCTTGAAATTGCATGCTTAACCATAAATGTTGTTTCCGTGAGAATGAAATTAACTTTTCACTGGTATAGTTAATACCACCTTCTTGTAAATATCCTGTTGATCTTCCCAGTTATAAAGGTTTTCTCTCTATCTATTTTTGTTAACGTTATGTCTATCATTCATTTCTTATAACCTCCACCTACCTAATCTTTTGAATGATTTATTTAATAAAGAAATTGAAATATGTAATTGAAAGTTTGGGTTTTGTTGTAACATAAATTTCACAGGTTAAATCCTGGAACTCTCCAAATGCCAACTGCAGTAAGTGGTTTAGTGCTCTTCCTGAATATCTCAGTTCGTGCGTTAATAAAAGAGCAAGTGTGACTGGCGAAACACACACAAGCACGAACACGGAACGTCAGAGCGCACGTTTGTTTTATGACTTAAAATGGATAGCTAATTGCTCAGAGTAGTTGAATATTTCGAGGAAGATCTTTTTTGTTGGCGACGCTTACTTAAAATGCGAAGACCATTAAGGGCGCAAAACTCTGTAATTTCAGCAACTCCATTGTCACCGGAATCAATGGCCAAGAACAACTCGTTTATCTGTTTGTCGCTCAAAGGAACGTTCAGTTTCTTCAACCCTACAAAGAACTCCTCCCAAGTCACGTGCTTAGCATCTTTCTCTTGAGCCAAAATTTTGAAAATGTCTATCAGCCGCCATCCTCGAATACGAAGAAATTCCAAAAACAGTTCCCAGACCTCTGGTTGTCTCATTGCCGCGTCCACTCTACCCCCCTTGATATTCACGTCCCAAGAACAGATAAAACCTGCTTTCAATATAAGCACAGCATTTAGTTCCTGTTCGCATTGTTTATCAAACACAATGTGATCCAGGTTGAGCTCGTGAAGTGCGCTCTTGGGCCTATTGGCAGCTTTTAATAGAAGGCATGCTCCAGAACTTTGAAATGGATTTCTTCCGACTTTTAAAACCTGGATTGTGCGGTTGACTTGCAAACCTTTTGCTATCATCTGAGCTCCTAATGAAATAAGGTTATTTTAATTTCTGAAAGTATACCGAACGTATTTAATATACTTTCATGTCATCTCATTAATTCTATGCGTACCCAAATTTACGGTGTTCAACTTATCCACAGAGAAAATAATGCCTTGGGATCCCTGCAGTTACCTCATACATTACATTAACTGGCTGGGTTTCCAGCGTGGTTAGTCCTTGTACTAAAGTTGTAGTGTAGTGGTCAACACGTCGGACTAGTAAACCGAAGATGTGGGGTTCGATTCCCGCAAAGGGCTTAAAAATTATTTTCTCTTCATTCATTCTATGTATATACACCAAACGCATTTAATATACTTTCATGTCATTTCATTAATTTAAGTTAGTCAGTGCAACTTCATTACATCAATTTCTGTTTATGTTACGAGTTTAATTTTATAATTTCAATTTGACAGATGCAATCTCCACGCTCTTAAAACACATTACGTCACCATGTTACAATGTTTCTGTTAAGGTCCCATTGCCACGGCAAGGAAACTACAACAACGAAATTACGATGTTTAGATTGCAGGCGCCACTCTATATGGCCTTTGGCTCATGTTTTGCCCTTTCGTGTTTTAGGCGCTCCCTGAATGCTTTATACAACAGAACAGAACATGGTAGAGCGTTCTTTGTATGTTAAATAGCGCACGCTTAAACTGAACGAAAGCCGTTATTTATCAGAGCATAGATCCAAATTCGCATCTTCAATTGCAAACTAAAGTTTGTTTTGAAGTTAAAACGATTGATAACTATTACCTTTTTAGATTTTTCCTGGGCAAACCAATTCTTTTTTTGATCTCTGTCAAGATTCTCTGCATTGTAGAAAAAACAAACACGTTATTCAATAAAATAATACAAGCGAAACTAAAACAAGATATTACGGTGTACCTGTTAACATGCGCAGTCTTAACTCCTTTTCTTCAAGATCAGCGATCTGTGTTGAAGATTGATATATGGTCATTCAAAAAGTACTACGGACAAATTAATTAATCTTTAAAACCTATTTTGCTAGAAAACTAGGTAACTCGGTAAGCTTCGAGAGATTAAGTTGCCTGGGCCGAGGGAAATGAGGGAACATCTCACCGTAAATATTTCTAGGCCAGATTGCGCCGTGGTTAGCGCAAGTACAAATTCCTAGGTACAAGTCCCGATTCTGGAGAGATTGGATGTTTTCCGTGACCCTTTCTCTTTTTCCGAGGAGCTAAATTGCTATGCATTAGTGTTACGTCCAGGGGGAGTTAAAGACTCGCTTATTAATCCAATTGCAATCAAACCTCGATTATCCGGACTCATCGGGACCTCGGTTAACCAAAAGTTTTAGCGACATAGTCTCTATGCCACCTAACTACCTTACCTGACAAATGTAAAAAGAGAGCTTGAAATCTAACGTTATGCTCTCTTTATTTAGTTCATCCTTATTTTAAAAGGTCTCTTAAGAACAAAAGGAAAAACTGTTTCTTTGTGATTTGAGTTACAATGATAATTATTCTACAACCGCTTCTGCACACGTCGCGTGTTGTTTCTGTTGACTACCATTTTATGTTTTTATTTCAATTGTTTATCTTACCATAAAACAAAAGCAAATAATCATTATCAAGGGGAAAAAAAATTAACTTAACATTCAATATGTGAAACTGAATACGAACGTAACGCCAGTTATGTCACGCAATTGGTTGACTTCAGATCCCAGGTTTTTACTATACAATTCTGTTAGAATATCTTAATGTTTTAAAATTGAAATAGCAGCACGAAACAATTCTTACCATTCAGCAAGTTACTCTGCCTATTCTCTTCCTACTTCCTGATAGGTTTTCATCTATTTCTTCTTCCTTTCCTCTTGCTAGCTGATAAGTGGAAAAGTTAAGCCTAAGGATGTACATACCAATTTATCGATGTTGTTTGACTTAGCAAGTTCCAGCTGACGCTGGCTATAGGCTTCTTGCAGTTGCGCATGCGTCTTCTGCATCTTTGCCTTTTGCTGAAACACGAGATTGAGCATGTTGGTCGTTTTGGTTACCATGATTTTATCTTAGATAATGACTGGGAAGGACAATGGAAATATTACGGAACTAGGATGGACGAGTAGATTAATGGATGATTAAAACGGTGGGTGGATGGAGGGGGATGGATGAATGGCTGAACGGATGAGTGGATGGGGGGATGTAGGAGTAAATGGATGGAGGAAGGGTAAAATGGATGAATCACGAATTGAATGGAAGGATAGAGGGCACTACTAAACAGCAAAACAGAGAACCAGCTGCAAAACAGTAAATCCTAACTCTAAAATCCAGGTTGGCACAGTGGTCATCAGTCACGCCTCCCACCTCTACTACCCAAGATCGATTCCTGGGCTCCACATGTGGGCTGAAATTTGTCGATCTCAATCTGACTCCGAGGGTTTTTCTCCGGGTACTTCGGTTTTCCTCCCTCTGCAAATTCCACTTGCACGCCAAGATCTAAGCCGCCAAGCGATTAAACATTAGCCTTCTGGCTAGGAAGAATGGGCAACCACTTCCTTTGCAATTGACATTAAATAACGTATTTTTTTCTATTTTCATTTTTTTTTATTCTTACTAACCCAACTCTATCCTTAGGGTTAAGGTTATGTTTTGGGGTAAGGATAAGGGTTAGGATTAGGGTTAGGGCTTAGATTACGATTAGCTGTTTCACTGTTTAGCAGTGCCCGAGGTTAGAGAATAAATGGAAAGGAGTTTGAATTAAGGGTGGAAAGATGGATAGATTTGGTAGATGCCGAATATGTAATGTAATGACTGTGTACTAGTTGCACTTATTGCAGTCTTGGGACTGAACTACAAGGACGCGGTTTTACGGGACTGGACCGAAAGCAAGTGAAGACACCTCTGGTAGCCGCTATACGATCCACGCATGAGCTTGGAGCACAGCACTACAGCCAGTTGGTATTAACTGTGAGTTGATTTTGAGGAGGGAGGAACACTGAAGTGCCCGAAGAAAAGCCCTCGGAGTCATATTGAGATTGACCAATAACTCACCCCACATATACCGCAGGCAGGAATTGAATCCAGGTCATAGCGGTTGGAGGCACAAATGCTAACTACTGCGCCACCCTGACATGGCCCCAATAATAACAGATACATGAACGAATGAACGAATGCACAAACTAAGGAACAAACTAACGAACGAATGAATCGATTACTGGAAGGATGGATGGATGAATAAACAAATGAATGAACCAATAAATGAATGAAGGTTTTTATAATAAAAAAACTACATCTTTTCTTAAGTATTCACATCCTGATTCGCAATTATCCATAAATAGCTAGCGGAAGTTTTACAACTTGGTATAAGTTAGAAAAAAAGTGCTCACCAATTTAAGTGCTCACAAACAATTCTGAGTCACTGATGGGAATCAAACTCGCAACCTTCTGATTACCGGTCTGAGCACTTAACTTGGCGAGTACTTCCTCTCTAAATAGTTAGTGGTTTTCATGCGTTGATTCTTGTTTCAGCTATGGAATATCACTTGTCTTATTCATGGAACAATATTTAACCAAGGAGAGCCAAAACGACAGGACAGTGCGAAACGTCAGTAGCAAAGTTGTTCTGAATAAAACAAGTTGGTTGAGAATACTTCATACTGGAAACAAAACGATTGTCATATTGAAAGTACCTCATGGATTTTCGGTTATCGTTTACCTCTAGCTATGTAACACATGTAATGCCAAAAACATGCAACGATAACTTCTATATCAAATACAAGACATGGACCACTTTCATAAATGGCGACTAATTTTAAATTCTTTTGTGTTTATTCAAATAAGCCTTGCTAGCCTCGTCTTTGA
>JAOBAY020075356.1:0-11337 GCA_025331085.2 Zoanthus sociatus
CACAAAGACAGATATAATGTAATAATAATAATGATAATGATAATGATCATAATATTAATAACAATAATAATAAAAATAATAATAACAATAATAATAATAATAATAATAATAATAATAATAATAGGAAAATAGTTGAAGTTAAGAAATACTCTTTGAAAACTACATTTATTTTGAAATAAAAGCACAATTTTAGATACTAATGTTAAACGCTTTGTACAGTTTTAATGTGCGTCTATGTTTTATCTTTAAGAAAGGAGAGGAGCCCTACAAGATAGTAAAAGGAAGAAAGAAAAGGGTAAGGAAACCTTAGTTAAAGTTTAGACGAAACTGTAAAAAGATAAAACTGTTTAGTGATAAACGTAAGGTTTTCAATCATAATCTACTTCTACTTTATTTTTCCCAATGCTGTGGCGTCAAGTTAAGGTGCAGTTACGTGGAGCAAGGGAAAGAACTGTTACGAGCTTCACAGTGAAGGTCTGATAATGAAGCTACCAGCGGAAACCTTCACTTTGTCCCTGAACAGTTTTATCTTTACCTATTATATTTCTCAAGACATTTCTGTGATGAAATGGTAAGCAAATTTTATGGCTTTCAAACGATTCTCGCCCAGCATTTTTGCAGTTTTTAGAGCACCAATATCGCTTTGAAAATGCTTAGTAGTGACCCAAAACATTTGTCACTTTTATCGTGACAAGTTATTCTTATCTTGTTTCGTTGTTTGTTTATGAAGCAGATTACAAAGAGCTGGTTGGTCACGGTACGTGAGTCATGAAACGATACTAGAGCTAGCTACAACCACACTCTAGCTTTCTAAAATTGCATAATAATGGGAAACGTTTTTTCTTATTTGAACTATTTTCCTTCTTAGAACCAACCGAATCCTAACGCCGAGGTAACTTGTGAGTTATTTGGAGAGTGGCAGACGGAAGATTACAAACCTCCCCCAGCAGTTGATGTAAGTCATTCCCATTCAACGTTGTCGTTTACTCTACTTGAAAACTTTTATTATTATCAACTTTTCATAATAGTGCTTCTTCCCTTCTTAATAACAGCGTTAGTAAAACCTATTTTTGTAACAATACTAACCAATTTTATGATAACATCACTGAACTTTTATATTGTAGTTAATAATTATTCCTAGAAGTGGAGGTAATTATCCATAACGTTCACCAAAGCTGAGGTGAATAATGTACATAAACTACACAAGCTGAGTAACCAGAGGCCAAAAAAGAACCTTTTCCTTGGAAATATACAAGCAAATAAAATGTTAAAGTATCGGGCGCGGGGTGAGGCACATTTGCGATCGCTAAGCTACATATAAGTCAGGTGATCAAAAAAATCAAGTGAGACAAAGTGATATTTGTAAAGTTGCTCGGCGTTGTTCCTTCAGTTTTAAATATCGTCTTGTGGAAGCCATGCTGCAAAACAGTACTTGTTGAATAGTTTTTAATAAACCTTTAGAAGTGTGTTGGCAAGTAATGAAGCATGTGGTTTAACTAAGTGACTCTATCAAAGCTAAACTGTCCCCTTAACCTCTAGGGACGTTGAACTTGATCAGCCTTGAACATTTATTTGTGTTACCTGTAATATTATTTTGACCTCGACGCTTTCCGCCTCGTTGGCTATTTACCACCTCATATCCAACGCGCCTCTTAAAATAATTGTTAATTGTTAATTATCAAAATTATCCTGTTTCGGTTAATATATAAAAGTATCATTTTTATAATTCTCTTTTTAAAACCTCCAAGTGTTCGTCACCGTACCTTAGAACAACTAATTTTAACGATTGTAAGTCAGGTATTCAGTAAATTTGTCAAAAAATATTAAACAGAAAAATTGAACACAAGCGCAACAAAGTGCTGTACAAGAAACTTCTTCAAACTTGTTTGAAAGACGGGAAATTTTCCAGACTCGCGTCGAAAGTAAAGGCTTAAAAAATCATTTTGATTCATATATTTAGTGGTTTAAATTTATTGAAGATTCAGCCATTTTCATTACTCGGGTAAATATTACCAGTTATGGCTTTTTTGACAGATAAACCGAAATCACGTGGTCGATTGCATGTCATTTAAGTTGCATGTCGGTTAAGTGATAATGGAAGTTGTGAAGATTATATGCACCACAATTATTTCATCCCCAGATGTTCCCTGCAAATTAGTTAAAAACGTAGGAAACATAAGCATGGAACAAACACAATTACTACTTTTCTATAAGAGATAAAAAGAGTAGATCTTGCTACTGACGTAATCTCAACGGCTTTGGAGTCTTCAAGTAACTAATGGCAATGCTTGGTCAGATTCACCTGCTGTACCAAGAGTGCAATGGTAAAAGCGTAATCCAAATGTAGTATATTTACTGATTGGATCCCGTAGCTGGCGATATTTTATTTACTAATTGATTTTGCCTCTAGAGTCAAAATAGCGCCATACTTTTTATCAGTTTTGTGCGAGAACATTTTTATGTTTAATCATCTAGATGCCGTTCTGATTTTTTGTTTTTGTTTGTACGAAACAAACAATTTATCATTCAGAAGTGGCTGAAAATCTACATTTCAAAAAAACGAAGAAAATAAAAAAAAACTCTTAAAATGCAAATTAAGTGAATGAAAAGCGCGTGTTAAAAATCGACTCAAAGTTGACGTAGTCCAAATTAAGCTTTTTCTGTTAAGTTTCAAAACGTGACTAAACCTTGATCTAACTTTTGTGTCTTACTAATTTCAGGGGAAAGTTCCACGAAATGAATACGGAAACGTTGAGATGTTCAAATCATGTATGTTACCACCGGGGACAGTTCATATCAAAAGTAAGCAACTCTGACCTACCCCTCCCTTGAACTAGGTTTAGAGTCAAGGTTGAAAGGAGGTTTAGCTTATAGTTTAAGGGAGGGTTCGTTTAGTCGTTTTCTGGATTGAACCGAGCAAGTGTCCAACATTTTAGACACGTTTGATGTGCTTTTTCTGTTGACAGAAAGGTTTTTTAATTCAGTTCCAGGGATCCAGAGAGTTGCAAAGAAACTTGGTATAGATTGTGCGCAGGCAGTTGTTGGTTTCGACTTTCATGGAGGATTTTCGCATCCGGTGTAAGATTTGTTTACATATTTTGCCTTTCATAGGGACAACAGACTCGATTAATTTAAAACTACAGAGACAAAAAAACTTTTTAACTTAAAGAATAAGGTTTTTTTCTTTTCACGTTCCTTGAAGGCTCTTTCGAAGTTGTTACGCGGTTTCCATTATTATTTAAAAGGCAGGCGACTTAAACTTCGTAGGTAATTCGTGGTTAAAAGCTCTTAACTTCGCTGCTAGTAGTGTAAAGAATTTACGTTTTGATGATCAAATAAAGACATTTAGTGTCTCGATAAAACTAAAACTTTGTTACGAGTCGAACTTTCGGAACTTTTTTCTATGTTCATCATTACGGGCTTTTTCCCTGCAAAATTAAATCTCGTGAAAACAAATCATTTCTTAAGGTGTAATATTAGATCTGTTCTCGCGTAGTTGGGTTGAATACGGGTGTCACTGTATTTTCCAGCATTGATGGCGTTGTCGTGTGTAAAGAGTTTGAGAAAACACTCAAAGACGCCTGGAGAGCTGAGGAGAAAGAAGCCAAGCGGCGAGCTGAGGAGGTATGAGAACAGTTACATCATTGTTTTACTGTGAGGGGTGATAAAATCTGCCATCTCTTGAGTGGATAATTGTATCCCAGAGCTGGTTATTTGAATGTACATATAAGAAGGCCAGTGCTCGATTGTTGAACATTACAATACTTTTGACATAGAGGATCTGAATGGTTTTATTGCTAAACTGAAAACATAGGCATTCAAACTAGTTTAAACTAGTTTTTTTACTGATCTCTTGTGGCTATACTTTCTGTTATCTAATTAATATTCTTGCAAAGCGAATTTGGACCATGATGAAAATGCGAAATTCATAGAAAAAATTCTGAAATGACCTCCATGGAAGCCTGAAAAATTACAATTGTTTTTTTTTGTCCTGCGCCTTAGTGCCCAGCTTTACATTTTAAGAACTGAAATCAAATCAAAACATTGATACCAACATCCATGGGGCTGTAGGTTGACTCGAGAGCATTCACCTGATCTATGTTAACATTTATGAACGTGTTGTAAATTAATTTGCGCTGAGAAGGCCTGGACAAGAGCTGGAAAACAGAAAATGTCATAGGTATTTGAAAAACTAAGAGAGTTCATAGTTTGCTTACTGGAAAAAATTCCAACGTCGTGTTATCTATAAAGATAAGATAAATGAAACCTATTCCTTGTTAATAACATATACCTCAAGTAAACCGTCCGGAATTTATGAGAGGAATGAAAATAACACATATTGAGTCCTGATTGTAATCGAATATTCTGCTTTCTAGCCACTCTTGTTGTAGATTGTTAACTCAAGTATTTGTTTCCATAGAAACGTGAAAAACGTATCCTTGGTAACTGGCGTCATCTGGTTCTCAGTCTCCGCATCCGAGAGCGACTCAAAAGGAAATACAACACAGAGGTATAATTCCTGCCTGATTTATCGATAAATAAGTTAATTATCCTACGTTAATACCAAAGTTCAATTTAGTTGAAAATGAGTTTGTACCGCGGTGTCAAGCTGGGACAAGAACAGTAGCCATTAACTGCTAAACATTCCTGTACAGGCTTGCGTGTTTTTGTTATTTTCAAACTTTGTTGACGTTACATTTGACAATTGAATGAAGTGTATTGAACTTTAAACCGTTTAACCTCTGTCTCGGCAGAAGAGTCTTTGTAACATTACATTTGTTCACTAGCCAATAAAATTTCTTCGCTACGTATCAACCGTTAAGTTCATCCCCAGAGTGTTCTTCTAAAAAGCCATGTAATAAAAATCTTTTTAACCTCGTTTGCTCCATCCTTAATGTAAGTTAAAGACCCAAATTTTTTTCCTCCTGAGCTATAATAATGGAAAGAACTTGGATCCATAACATAATTTACGGATCTCGCACTCGGTTAGTAAGAAGTATTTAACATATGGACACTTCCATTATTGCTATTATCACCTTATCACCAGATATATTTGCCTTTTCTCGACCAACACAAGTAAATGCTTCATTTTCATCGTATTTTGCAAAGCTGATGGATATTTTTCGTGTATTGGTTTTGTCTTGGAACATTCAGGTTGAAGTTTAACTTGTTCAATACTTTAGGAACAAAAGCCGAAGCTAGGAAAAGTTGCAGATGAGGAGCTTGGTTCCGAGATGGCTGTATCTTGGCCTTTGAACGTCCAAGGTATGTTTCAACAAAGCTCATTGGTTGAACGCTAGTTAGTATTACATTGGTTTAGTGTTTTGTGCCGCAGGCAGTTCCTTCCTAGTAGTTTATGCCTCCTTATATACCAGCCGCCACTCCAAATTCCAGCCAGTGCTCCCGTTCTTAGTCCCGCATAAGACCTTTTCCCTTCTACTCCACCCTCGAGCACTACAGACAGAAGATCAAGGATACGAGATCGGGAATAACTAGAAAATTTTTGAACCAAATGAAAATTTGAAGTCCATGTCTAAAAAGCTTGGAAAGTGAGTATATTCTGGAATGTCCCGGATAATGCGTTGTCAAGCGTTTTCCTGGGTGATATCTAATTAGTTATCAATGATATTATTAGTTATCAGTGATATTATTTCGTCACGTTTTCAGTTTTCTGGGGCCATAAAAAATGCAAAGATAGCAAAGGTCTATTTCAATTGCTGAGCATTTTTGATGTTGTTACCTTAGCTGGGCCTTGCTCTTCATGTCTAGAGAGAGACTCGATCGTGTTTGTTTTTTTCTTCTTTCGAGTATTCTAGACCTTGTAGTTTTGTAAAATATGGTCCTAAAATGTTCTGGAAAATACTTGGAATTTTTGTTGACCAAAGGTGTTCGAACCCTGAACATCGCCATGATGCGTGATAATCTTAAATATCTTAAAGTTCTATTTGATAAACATTTAACCTGAAACCTCATGTAAGATACACAGCCAAAAAAAGTCAAAAGGAGTATTGGGATTATCTCAAGAATAAGATATTTTGTTAATACGAATATTCTGATAAACCTTACCTCTACTATAGCCTAATTTACCTATTTTTGACCTATGGAATTATAGCAAGGGGAAACACCTACCCTACCACTACAGATCACTTATTCTTGTTACAGAAAAAAACACTTGAACTTACGACATTTTCTGCATACAGAGAACATACTAATAACCCTCTTTTTATTAAACACCAAAGTATTAAGTTTCATGACCTTATTTTACTTTTGCAATGCAATTTTTGTTTACAACTTTAACACGGTAACCTACCAAAGATCTTTGAAAAATTTTTTGAGTCTGTTAATAAAAGACACAACTACAAAACCAGGCTTGCCTGTAGAATATCGTACTATCTACCAAAGTTTAGGACTAATTATTAGATTTGCTGGTGTTAAATCATGGAATTTAGTTAATGAAAAAATTAAGATGTGCATCCAGCTTATCTAAATTCAAGTATGAAGTGAAAAAGAGTCGTAGTAAATATTATCATATTATATTTTTTCCATGTACTGTTATTTAAATATTTATAGTTTCTCATCAATTTCGTATATTTTCCACACTACTGACTAGCCCTATATACTTGTTTTGATTCAGAATTATTGTAATACTTTTTTCCTTTAAATGTCACTAGATTTTGACCAAAACTCTAATTTACTATGTTTTAGCTTGCTGACTTGTTAATCCCTATTTTGGTTATTTCAGCTAGCTGGTATTAAAAATAAGTTTCCTTTCTTTTTGTAAATTAGAACTAGTCTCTAATGTATGTACGTAATAAATTATTGTCATTGTCCAAGCTAGATCTTTGTCTTGATCTTTCCTCACCAACATGTCCTTTGGTCACTTGGTCTGACCAAGAGATGTTCAGGACTTTTCTCCGATGGAGAGAAGGATTGGTACAATACTAGTTGACTTGACATCGCGGTCATTGGGTGCTACGCTTGATTTTAAACAACATTTAGTTAAAATGTTTTAACCAACGCCGTGTGAGTTCGTCTGGCGAAGCGGAGTTTCAATCATGATTGTATTACAACCACTAAAACGTCAAAATGTTAGTGAGTGGAAGTAATATCACAGGTCGTTCAATTTTAAACATTCTCTTACTAAGATCAGAAACAGTGGAGTATAATGGCTTTGGGATGTGACTGGAATAATAATCACCAGTATAGATAGCACATGCGTACTAGTGCTAAGTACTTGTAGTCACTAGAAGGGTTAGTCCGTCTGATGAAGCGGAGTTTCAATCGTAATTGTGAATTATCACAACCTATGTAACGTCACATTGGAACTGAGTGGCAGGAAATATCATAGACCGTTTACTTTAAAAGTGTCTATGAAGCGAAAAATGTTTTTCGTTGTCTGAAAAGATCATGATAAGAAAGACAAACAGCCAAAATTTCAGAGAGTTAAAATAATGTAGCTAAAATGCTACGCGTCTGGGAAGATTTGAGTTCTGTGGCTAGCCATTAATGTAAAATGCAAATTAGCAAAGGTCACGCGTCATTTTGTTTGCTTCAATTCATAGAATATAAGAGAAATTAATTAAAAAAGCAAGCTTATTCAATTAAAAAATAGTTTAAACCTGATAAAATGGTTTCTGAGTAAAGATAAAATCATTTTCATGTTGCAGTTTAAGTTTGAATTCCGTGCTGTGAATCGGTGTTGAGATATGAAAAAACTTGTTATTTTCTCTCATTTCGCTTTTGAAGTTTGTGAACAAAATTACGTCACAGAAACGAAAAACCTGATACCGTGAATGCATGATGGGCTAGCCAATCATCAGCGCAAAACCTGCAAATTTGGAAAGCTATATCTCGGAGGCATTTTATCCAAAATCTTTGAAACTTTCTGTATTTAGTACTTTTGAAATGACCTCTTTAGAAATGTAAAAAAATGGTTTCGCTTCATAGGCACTTTAAATATTCAGTTCTAAAAGTTGGCTAGCTGCGGACGTTTCAGAGGTTCTTGCTAGATCTGAAAGTAACTAACCCTTCACGAGCCAAGTAGCCTATGAATCCGGCGCTTATCTTTTGTTTCCAAAATGTTAAGCGGATGAGAGTCTCTGACTCCCCCTGGACGGGACACTAACCAATCGCAGGTTAGCTCCCAGCAGACACTAGTACTTATTTACCTACCCTGGGAGGATGGAAAGCTGAGTTAGCTTAGGCGGGAAAAAAGGTTGCACAAATATTCAAATCTCAGCTAAGCCGGGATCAAACTGGGGACCCTGTGGCCGGAAGGCAGAGATCTTACAAGGCGTGCCTCCAACCACGCTCGCCCTTTTCTTGGGTCTGGCAGTAACTCCATTTAAAACATTTTGTACCGCTACCTCTAAGTAGAACTATTGCTTATAGATTCGTTTTTATTATTTCTTTACAGAGGGCAAGAAAAGCGTTGGAGGGGCCGGACATTGCCACGTGTTCCTGGACAGTGGTCACAAAAAGGACCCAATAACAGGAGAGTGGAGCAAAAGCTGCGCATGCGGACTAACACTTCCCTTTGAGAGCATGTAAACATCGTGGAAACAATATTCAAAAGTTATGTTGATTTGAACAGAAGTGTCACGGCCAATTCTTTGTTGAGACCCGACAACTTTTCACTTTATTATTCACGAGAACAGACACCCACGCAAATGATTATTCACTGGACAAGTTGAAACTTCAGGTTTTTGCCAACAATTCCTTACTCAAAACCCAAGTATAACATTTTACACTTTCACGTTGGCCCACATGTTTACCGCTTAATAGTTCAATATCAAAGAAAACTTCCAAGAACCAAGTGGTAGGATGAGAACCCAAAGATCAAATAGTTGAGTTAATATGTCAATGAAGGTCATCGACGGTGGTACTTGATGAACAGTGTATGATGCAACTTAGCTATTCTATACCGGGGTTCATAGGTTTTCAAGAACTGGTTAATTTTTAACCAGAACCGCTGCTTTCACCAAGAGGGTAGTATCGTTACCTTTGAAAACTTTTTCCTATTTTCCAGAAAATAAGGAATCTCGATTAAAAACGTATTATTGACCGGTTTTTGAACACCTGGGCCTAGAATGCACCTTTTTGTGAAAGTGCTCCCAGTGAGATAGTTGAGTTTCATTACAGCTATTGCAGGAATCATCTGTTGCAGAAGATTTTATACCCAGATCAAGTTAAAACAACAATTTATATGAAGGCCCATTATTAACTCTTGTATCTTGACGAGACAGAAATTATTTTCAAGGCCTTTGGCCAGCTTCCCATAATTGTGAAAATGAAGTGATGCAAACACGGAACATAATTTAGGGAGAGGTGATACATGTCTGTACAGTCATAATCAGTTTATGAGCCATTGTTTTGTTCCTGGTCGACGAATCTTCTCATGCCGAGATAAGCCAGTTACCATGTGACTTATTAATTCGTCGCCAGCCCAATCATAATCCAAAGTTTATACATGCATGTGATCTGATGAACAACCAGAAAATAGTAAAGTGCGCTTCAACAGAAGAAATACAGAGTTGAAATGCGACATAATGACATAAAATAGGTTTTTAATTTAATTAAAAACAATGTTTTGTTTATTTTTAATGGTGTAAATAAAGGGAAACAAAACGTGTTTGACAAATGTTTGAATTTTCAGAAAAATTGCTCGTACTTTTAGCTGTTTGGTAATATATACTGTAGGTTCTTGGTTTTTGACCTACAGTGTTTCGTGGTAATTTTCCGACGTACGGCTTTGCGACGTTAAAACAAATTTCGCGCGCGATATTCAGAGATTACAATACAATACAATTTAATTTATTTTCGACTTTGCCACCAGTTTCGCTGCACAATCTAATCGCGGATTGAGAGATGTGTGTTAGTGGAAATACTGGATTGTACTCCATGAACGACAGCTGCACCGGTAAAAAGGTGGCATTCCTTACTGGTTGCGTTGACAGTCTTGATAATCTGATGCTAAGCTTGCTGAATGAATTGTGTCGGTTTTTTTACTTTTTTATGTCTTTTCCGTTTTAAATTCACTTCTAAATAATTTTATATCTCGCTCTGACGATGTTTCTGACCGACAAGTTGCTTGGATGGTAAATTAAGTTTGGTTCATTGTATGGGGACCACTGTGGGCTCTTACATGAGACCTAGTACGTCCACTTTTTTTCTGGCATCGTTTGGGTCAACGGGTTACTTTTTGAACCATGGTTTAGGAGAATCTGGGTTTTTGTGTTATTGACAGCAAGATTAAAGTCCTTGATAAAGAACTCCCAAAGTATACACGATACGAGTATGTGCCTCTGTGTAGAGCAGGTATGAAAACACTTGCACTATTTACAAACTGTTTCGTACTGGGTGCAATAATTCTTCCCGAATCAGAAGTGGTTTGACTTGGGTTTGATGTACTTAAATGTTTTCACGATTCACGGGCCTGATCTCTGATCTGTTTAGAACTCGTTTGCTAATCAGTGCGTTTTTAGTGATTACCTTCCGGAATTTAGAGGTCACGTGACTACACCAACCTTTGACAAAATGATGTGCGGAAATAGAAACAGCAGGTTAACATTAGTTAGAAGGCATAGGCTCAAGTCCCAGCGTTAAGTACTTCAAAAATAACAGCGAATATAATATCAAATTTTTTCTAAGAAATCTGTGTGTGAAAGTGGCTCTAGAGAGCAAGCCTTGCTTTCCAGTCATACAAATTCTTAGAAAATATCCTGTTTTTTTTGCTTACCAGTTTTTTATGGAAGCCCTGAGGGGACATTAAATATTTTTCACATTTTTGAGTAAAATATTTTCACTTTTTTATAAAGTAAAAATATTTTCACTTTTTTGGAGTAAAAATATTTTTACGTCTTGGACCTAGTAAAAATATTTTCACTTTTTTTCAAATCGAGTAAAATATTTTTACTTTTTTGGATCGAGTAAAAATATTTTCACTTTTTTGAATCGAGTAAAATATTTTTACTTTTTTGCATCGAGTAAAAATATTTTCACTTGTCAAAAAGCTTTATGGAGGAGAGTTGACCCGGGTAGAAAGGTCACTCGCCTAACCAAGTTACCCTAGCGGAGCTAACTTTCCATAGATTTCTTTGTAAAGCGACGAGAACCGTTTACATGAGAAAAACAAACTCGCCTCGGCTAGAAGGGTCACCCGTCTAGCTGAGTGGCTCGGTCTCGAAGACAGGGTTACCCTTCTAGCCGGGTCAGGGTTTTGCCATGTAAACACCTTGACTCGCCTTGCCGAGTCAACTCAGTTAGTGATTCAATACACAGAGCATGCAAGATTAGTTGTTTCTGTTGAGAAATGGCGGGAAAATCGAAAGCTAATAC
>JAOBAY020075367.1:0-11336 GCA_025331085.2 Zoanthus sociatus
ATTAATAATAATAACAATAACTGTTATATATTTAAATGACAATAACACAAATTCTGTATTACAAACAAATATAAATAATTTAGTTATCAACCGCAGAATTTTATTACATCTAAACATCTGAACAAAATTTTCTACAAAATTTTGATTTAGAGGTAAGAAAGGAACCTGCTTCACCTTTTTGCTTATCGCCCAGTGAAGAGCAACTAAATTGCACTGAATAATTCGATTTTACACTGTGTTTGCAAAAAGAACTGCACTACTCTCAGCCAATTATAATCCGAGTAATGTCTATGATTTAAATAGCGCAGTAATTTAGTTTGGAGATCAATAACCAGTTTTTTCCTATTTTTTAAATTGACATGAATTTACTAGTTTCATCTACTTAAATTACATTATAGTCCGTACTGCCAGTGATGAACGTTCACTATATAAATGGTGAAATAATGTAGGATACGTCTAAAACCGTTATGCGCTATATTTTTATATATGTAATAATGTATAATAATATATCACATAATAATATATTATATATAGATATATAACAATATATAATATTGTTCTTTAATAATTGATAATATATATGAAATCAACAGAAAGAAATACGGAGTTCGTTGCACCTCAAGACTGTGTGTTGTTTTCAGTTTAATGCTAGGTTATAACCACAATGAACTGAGGAGTGGAACATTCGGACGAATGAAGAATCTACAGACACTGTAAGTTAAACAAAGAATTCCCTAACTGTATGTTGTCATTACGTTGCACAAGACTGACTTCACTTTAAGTTAAAAAGTAAAGCTGGTGAATGCAACTCTCCATTGCAAAAAGATTTTCCCAAAAGCGGCATGAAAAGCAAATTCAAGTATTTCAAGATTTGCGCCCACAATATATAACGAGCGAACACGAATCTTGTAAATGAAATAAAGATGCGGGTGAATTTTGAGCTCGGTGATAAAAGTCACTATCCACGATGAATTCGACAGTGCGCTAGGCACCGACTCTAAGCTATGATGGGTAAAGTCACTTTAGTATTTACCAAAATAAGTGGATAAAAAATGCATTTTATCAGTTTCAAAGAAACTCTTCAATGTACACCTTTTTTTACTTCTAGCGCGCGCGCTTCCTGTCATTTTGACTTTCGCTTCAAAATCAACTAAAAAACAATCTTGGATATGGCGAGTTACGGGAGCAAATCAGAGCTCGTGAAAATAGATATTGGTTGCTTTAGTAAATACTAATACTTAAGATAGTCCGGCCCTTAGTTGTGTAGCCAATGAGAAAGTACAGTACAGTAGAATGATACTAATAATTCTTATGACAGTGGCATTTTAATGAGTCTAGCATCAAATCGAAACAATCGGGTTAAGCGATCAAACTTTACTTCAAGGCGCTAAGGTAGAGGAGTTATTATGACAACCAAAAAATCAAGAAATCATTTACACCTGATTATGCTCTTTTTTCCGTGCCCTTTCATACTTAAATAGAAATTTTAAACATTTATTAGACTACCAGTATGCACATAAATCAACTGGATAGCGCCGGATAGCGCCGCTACCTCGATCGCTAACTATTATCAACTGCAGACCTCGACTCGAGGACGAATGGAGTAAGAGTCAATAGCCCATGAGGCCGTAGGCCGAATGCCGGAATGGGCTATTCAAACTCGTAGTCCATGAAACCGAGAAATCTAATTATTTTAGTATAAACATACTAATTGCTCAATAAAGAATGTACAAATTAAATTATCGATGAAATCCTCTGATATTATAACAAAACGGGGCTAATTACTATTTTGATCCGCCATCTTTTCTCTACTAGTAGGCTACCACAAATCATAGACCTCTAGTAGAGTAGCCAATCAGAATGCAGGATGCGTGTTTTAAAGACCGTTAGTAGATTTATACTAACCGTTTTTATTATATAATGAATTGATTTGAAAATAATTGTTCCAAGGGAGCTGATTCATAATAATATCACGAAGATTTACGATGGAGCTTTTCAAGGACTTGGGAACTTGAAGAAGTTGTAAGTTTTTTTTCTTTTCTTTTACTAAAATGTAGAGCTTTTGTGTATCATGTGTATAAAACTTATATGACACGCATGGATTGCATGGGTTTTAGAGAGAGGATGAGATAAAACCAAACAAGAGGCTTTACAGTTAGTAGACTTAAATACTCGTGCCGGTTCTTGCAAATTGCAAAATAGCTAATAACAAGAAAAAATGATATAATTATGTTTGCTGTTACAGAAATATAAACTAATTTTGCACCTTAATTACTGTTCATTAAATTTTGTTCGCTCGTAGCAAAGTATATTGCCATACAAGTTTCAATTACCACAATTTTCATGAAAAATTGACATTTTAAAGAAGGTTTTAATAGGTTCTGAAGGATGACGGGGTACCAATCCATTTCCCAGCTCTAACTTTTTTTTAAAATCCCATTCCGCAGTAGTCAAATGTTATCTCATTTTTTATTTTTTGACAATTCTTCCCATTCCTAGTGACCGAATCCCAGCTCTAGTGTCTTGGATCCCATTTTACCCCTTTAGGAACCTCCAAAATAGGCGAAAGAAACAACAGTGAGGTGCTACAGAGAAATATAAACATGCAATTAAAAGAGAATGTCCACAGATCCGTTCAATATTTCCCTAAACTTATCAAGCATATTACCAACAACTAAATAATTACGCAACGGTCTTCCAAGAAATCCAGATCCAAAATTGCTCAGCTTAATGCTTACCTTACTGCAACAACCCATAA
This sequence comes from Zoanthus sociatus, assembly GCA_025331085.2. Lineage (NCBI taxonomy): Eukaryota > Metazoa > Cnidaria > Anthozoa > Zoantharia > Zoanthidae > Zoanthus > Zoanthus sociatus. Next base: position 2,759 of record JAOBAY020075367.1, read on the forward strand.
TATTGATAATACGGACATTTGAACTAAGTTATCAGTCCTAAAGCACATTTCTCAACCTGATTGCGAAATTATTTTTCCCGTTGATATACATATCCACGCTCTCAAAAATACCAAAATAATTTACTTGAACACCTGCATCTTAACTTGAACTTTATTTTAAGGTCACTGATTGTAAAATGTTTTCCTTCCTTTTTATTTCTAAGCCTCCTTTTGTTTTCAGTAATTGAGCTTACTTTCCGAGTTCCAGTGCCCACGAAGCTTTGAAAATTAATTTACCTTACACGATGAAAGTCGTAAATTCCATGTTTTATAAAAACATTATTTAGAGCTTGGTATTTAAAAGTTTAAATTTTGTTGCATGTTTATTCGCTCACTCAATTTAAAATATGAACTAGTGGTTAAAATCGAAAACACTATATGGTAACACAAAATTTACGCATGCGTTGCTCATGCTTGATGCCCAGATAAAAGGAGCCTATTCCTAGTGTAAAACATTTATAAGAAATATCCACCCTTACTCAACCCCCCGTTTGTTACGTGCATTATAGTTGCAAGGCTGAGCCGGATGTGCGCATGCGTGTAGGTTCTGGCTTAACCGTGGAGTTGAATACGGGAGCCGTCTGGTTTGTTCTTTTAAAAGTTACCTATGGCTATGCATTCTTCCGCAACGAGTATTTATGGCTGTTTACAATTACTAACAGTTTGGTTTCTGTAGATCTTTAGCGTGGAATAAAATTAAAACAGTGGGAGTAAAGCCGTTCGTTGGATTATCATATCTAAGTGCATTGTAAGTAACGGCTGTTACAATGTTGAGTATAAACGAGTAGTTTACAAAAACGAAGAACTGAACTAAATTGATGTTCATAACTTGCCTAGTAAAAAGATTAAAATCTCTTGCATTTAATCAAAACCCACAACATTATCTATTTTAAATATTAAAAAATATCAAGATGAGAGTATCACTGAATGTTTCATTGATACTTTTAGCAACAAAACGTGAAAATAAAAGCGTTCGTTTTTTTCTTGTCTGGATTGTGATTCCCTTGACTGGATTGCGGTTCCCTTGACTGCACTATGCAGTGGATTCCCTTCACTGGACTGTGGTTCCCTTGACTGGATTGCGGTTCCCTTGGCTGCACTATGCAGTGGATTCCCTTCACTGAACTGTGGTTCCCTTGACTGGATTGTGGTTCCCTTGACTGGATTGTGGTTCCCTTCACTGGATTGTGGTTCCCTTCACTGGATTGTGGCTCCCTTGACTGGATTGTGGGTTTCCTTGAATGGATTGTGGGTCCCCTTCATTGGATTGTGGGTTTCTTCTCCTGGATTATGGTTCCGTTTTTGTTTTTTGTATTGTGTGAAAATTAGTTTAATCAAAAATAGCTAGTGGGTTGCAGATTTCTTATGCATGTGATTTTATCCAAAACACGAATTACAATACTTTTTTCAATAATTTGATTTTTTTTGCAGAGACATTTCCGGTTCAGCAACGTCCTTTAACGGTGGAAACGCATTTGTGGACTTGCCAAGTTTGCAGATTCTTCAAGTTTGTTATTCTGAGATCTCCAAGCCAAAATACTGGAAAACAATTTTTGAACTACCCAGACTTAAAACTATTATAGGAGTAACGTGGTTCTATTCCTGCAGGTCCTGTAATATTAGTCTTGGTATAAAGAAGAACATAACCAATCAGCAACACTGCATTGATAGTAACTGTACGATGCAATTAATGCATTACAGCATTACTAACAGTTCTAACAGTGAAGAAAATGGCCAGATTTGTAGGATACTAGATCGCTCAAGTCATCTTTATTTATCTCCCAAACGTTTTCTTCCGAAAGGATTTACCTTGAGCTGCATTTGTAAAACAGATCCTAAACAATGTCAACTAAATTCACCGGGGAATTATGGGACAGTTGCGCATCTTCTCCTTCATGTTAAGTACATCTTTTACTTTTTCTACCCATTGGGTGCAATAATCATTGCTTTAAATCTTGCTGTAATTCTCATGACCGCCATTTCATCCTTGCTTCGCAACTCTGTCACTATGAGCCTTATTTTCAACATGGCTGTGTGTGATTTGATAATTGGCTTCTTTTCCGTGTTTACTGCAAGGTTAAACGTCTTCCCTGAGAACGAAACTGAGGCAGCACAAATTGGCTTTCCCCCATGGACTCTAAAGCTTGAAACTTTCAAATCTAAATGTGATTATCTCACCTTTCTATTTGGCACGGCCCAGTTTAGCTCAGTTATGACTTCATTTTTCTTGACCAGTGAAAGGTACATTGCTATTGTGTACTGTATGAAGCCCAGTGTGCGCATGACAAGAAGAGTAGTTTATATCTGTGTTGTTGCAATGTGGGTTCTGTCATTGGGATACAATGTTGGAACCTTACTTGTCTCATATTCGAGGAAGATAAATGCGCCAGATTTATTGGTCTGCGCAAATACGAATATTATAGTGACACGTTTGGTTTCTGTATCTGCTTTGTTTGGTATTTTCTACGTTGTTGTTCTTCTATCTACAATTCCGCTGTACGTTAAGATGTACATCTTCATTAAAAATACGAGTGCACGAGCTGGAGTAAAGAGAGAAGGCTCCACCGCTCGGAAGATGGCTGCGTTGGTGCTAACCAACTTTCTGTTGATGATAGTTCCTATTTCTTTTGTTCCAATAAGCTCAAGGCTTTCTGATCTATATTTGACAATAACTACTGCCAAACAAGTTGCTACATTCAACGAGAAAACAACATTAATAAGCATTCTATGGCTGCCGTTGTTTTTAATTTCACTTAATTCCTGTCTTAATCCCATTCTTTTTGCTTTCAGACACCCTCTCTTTCAAGCAGAAGTTAAGAAATTCTTCCAAAAAAAATTCCACTCAAAGCTAATTTCTAAAAACAATAAAAAAGTTTCTTCGGCAACCAAAGCTACTATTACTGACGAGAAGACTCGTGAAGTTTTTGTCACAAAACTTTAGGTTTTTTAGTTGTTATCATTGGTGACAAATTTTGGTTTCAGGAACAAATTAATTATTCAAGTTCAAATCATTTTTTCCACATTTTTAGTAATGACTTTTGTTTTTCTCTCCAAGTGTAAACCTTTCACCTAACTCTAGCTGGTCATAAGCATTTACAACTAAAAGGCTTATTCTTTAATCAAACGAAATTAAGAAAGTTGACTTTCCACTCGTGTGACTTGTATGGCTCTGCGGTTTGTCGTAGGTCTGCTATGATTCTACAATATCAACCCTAACTAGGCAGCTGTTAACACTCATTTTATCTTAGGAACTGTATGAATAGGCTCAAAACCTCCTATTGCTTGGATTCGACATACCATCAGAAAATTTGAAAAACAATACAATCTAATTTACCATTGTTTATTTGCTTTCTAATTTTTTTCTTGCCAAAAAAGGTGTTGCATACTTAGTTTCCGTGCGAGGTCTAAACATGAATATACGTTACATTTGTGCTGCATACTTTTCTAAGCAAGATTTACAGCACTTTGTGAATTTTATGTAGAATAATTTTCACCCGTTCACAGATCTTTTCACCACTATTACTTCAGTCTATACATGATTAATGCCTTAATAATTGCTTGTTGGCAATTGCTGTCCAACGCCCGTTTCTGTCTTCTAAAAAAGTATCCAGGCCAGGCTGCATAGTTGGTAAGGTGCTCTAAAATTGTGGTTACGTCTTCGCTTCCTTTTGAATGAAACGTCAAACTGTAAGGCCAGTCTTTCTACCCTAGTTCTATTTAAGGCTTTAAAAACTCACAAACCTCTATATGAGTCAAGGTAGCATGGTAGTGATTCCGATGTTGTGATCTGCATGCTTCAGAAAGGCTTTTAACCTTGTCAGTGTTTTAAATTTATATCAGGCTTCCAACTGTTGACATCTGCCCTTAGCTGTTGCATTATAGTCAGTTCACTGGGGCTGACTTATAACGTCAGAGTTGTTAAACCGGCTTTTTTACAATGAAAATGTTAAGCGTTTCAGTTATTGTTGAAGCTATTTTTGAAAGTTTTCCTTTGCCTGGTTTGCGCAAAGGCCAAGAATCGAATGAAATTGTTATTTGGAGCTCACTGGGCCGAAAGGCCGGAGTATTTTACCAAAATACAATTAGTTCAACAAAAAGGAAAAACATTTATATATAACAAATACTTAAAAAATAAAAATGTATTCATTTGAAAATGTAAACGCAAGTTTAGTTATAGTAGAGAAATAATGATTTGTAAAAGTAAATTAAGCCGGTAAATACAAAACGTAGTTAATTACTCTTTTCCTTTGGCCATCTCAGTTTTATAAGAAATAGTACACAAACAAACATTATAAGTATACGCATAATTTGAAATTATCAAAGCACCCATAAAATTTTGTAGCCCCAAATATGGCAAAACTAAAAACATTTTCTTTTTGGGAACTGTACTATTAACCTTCACTTCAGTTATTACTGGTGTATGTACTAGCATACGAAACGTTAAGTAAAAGATAATATTTCAAACTATGCGTATATTTTTAATGTTCGTCACCCCCGTTTGTGTACTATTTCTTAGTTAATTAGCTCATTGTTGTCGTAGTAAGGTCTTAGCAACCAAGACGAGACAGAAACTCACATACTAATTCAAGAAAAGAAGGATCTAGACACGCAGGAACCGTGGGTAGACTTTTGCACACTCATTTGTGACCAGGATTCCTTGCGTACAATCTTTCTGAAGTCATTTGGGTTGAGCGCAATGGTAGTTCTTTACCGTTCTACTTAAGCAGATAATGGTTGGTATGAAAAGGCCCAATTTCTTTTAATTTAATATGGTCAATGAAAAAATATTAATACCAAGAACTATATATATACTTTGTGGAACAATTCAAGAGCTCAATCACTTATTGTCTAGTTATGGTATAATCTAAACAGATTAGAAGTGATGAAAATTTAGAAATAAAAACCAGGCATTGTTGTTGGTCGTTCTTCCTTCTACTTATTTAAATGCAGAGAGTTTGGGTGGGACAATTATGTTTAAACGTTTACTGATGAGGAAAATGGAAGCAAATTCACCTCGCTTGGCTCATTTTTAAAGTACTTGATATTTTTGACCATTTACATGACAGCGCTTGGCCTTGGGCTGAATTTTTAAACACAATTTAGGCAGTTCTTTTAATACGAACCAGTAAAATTTTGCCCAGGCTCAATATTCTTCTCTTTTTTCAACAATTTGAAGCTCAAAATGTTGTTATCTTTTTTGTATGCCATATGATTTCAATACATTTAGTGACCGAGTGACTAAAGGAGATACCACAACGTATGTAAATTGTAAAGCTACAGTTGTTGTTTATTAGTATTAAAATAAGTAAGTGTGTTTACTTGCTGCGTTTCACTAAAAAAAATTTTCCTTAGCATTTTTATTTCAGCCTCAGAATGTTCTTAATTTGTTTTTATTTTTCAGGCGATTTGAACCTCACTGTTATTGTTAAGTTTGTTCTAATTAAAAAAAAGTGTAAAGCAAAATTTACACGTTACAAGGTAGTTATAAAATTGAACAATACAAAAACGGTTGACTAAAATATATCTGTTACATATTTGGCTGTACCAGGATTTGGAGTGAAATACTTTCTAATTCTTGGAGGATTTATATTGATTTTTATAAATGTATACGTAGTTAGTATACAAATTTTGTTTATTTCTTAACTACTTAAACATTGCAAGTTACAATTAAAAGCGGCAGAGGAAATAGCACTATAACAGATGGCTACTTGCCGTCTTTTTTTTATAACTGTCTCGAGTAACTTGCATGAGAAATCTGGAGATTGCTCGTGCTCGCAAAAATAAGCACATTGGTAGAAATTAGATCCCTGACCCGTGCCAAATTAGGCCTCGGCCACACTACACCGTTTTCAAACGAAAAAGGAACTGTTTTATTCCGGATACGGCTATCGTCCACACTACAACACCGAAGACGATGACCGAAAACGGATCAATCCGAAAACGCTCTCCAGAGTGGAACGATTTGAAAAACATAGCGTCCACACTTCCCCGTCCACACTACACCGTTTTCAAACAGTTCCATTTTCCTTTGAAAACGGTGCACGTTTCAGTATTCAACTACGTATACTGTATTTAATTTGCCTTTTTTTGTCTTACGACTTCGAACTTTACACTTTTAAATAAATCCAAAACCCTGATTTATTCGGCTGTTGTCGGCTGTTCAAAAGAAGCAGACGTAATATTTTAATGATATTTTTTTGAGGCAATTTTCGAGCTCCCATTAATAACACCAAATGTAACATTTCAATTTACCAAGAACTTAAACAAAAAATATTTTACGGCCTAACTCTAAACTCTGAGCAACAGCTAAAAATAATCGAGCTCTAATACCAATTATAACATTTCAATTTACCACGGGCTTAAACAAATCGTTCTAACGCAATATTCCACATACCACCAGGCAACAATATGCAAATTAATGTTTATCCACAGTGCGAATATTAATTTAGACCTACATTTATAAAGAAATGGTCAAGAATATTCAGAATTAAAATATAACCATCACATGACTTGCCTGTCCTTCTTGAATAACAATTTCCCGAGTTGAAAAGCCTTTCTCCTTAATTTGTACAACGGGGTTGGCTAAAAATACAAAAACAGATAATTTTTTAACTTCTATTAAAATCCGACATTAGGTACGATCTTGACCACATTTTCTTAAATCTACCTTCTTTTGCCGATATTGATGCTCTGTATGCTGTTCCTGGATTTTTGGCTGGTTTAGTAAACACAACTCCCATGTTTGTGAATAGCAAAATATTTCTTTAAATGTTAAGTGAAATCCAACGTTTTAAAAACGTTCCACGCCGAAACATTTTCGGAAACAAAGAGCGTTCTCATTTCTTTGATTGCCTCCATTCACTGCTTAAATAACAATATCCTTAACATTACGTATTCTTTAGTGAAATTGCTGCTACTTTAATCGACGGCCAACAATAGAACATTGGCGCCTTTAAACGACCTTTCATCTTGTAGTTCGTGTGAAGAACTTCAGTGATTTACACTCCAAGTCATTTCAATATTCCTCTCGTTACCAAGCCCCCTTGAAGGAATGAGTGACGGTCGAAAGCATAACTTCCAACCTCCAAAACCCCAAAGCTTGGAAGTTTCCATAATTTCCCTTAAAAACATTGAAATTTGGGTCCGAAACCACGACATTTAGGAAATATTTTAAAAAAGGAAGAAACTAAAAGACCACAACGCTACACACGAAGAGTCAGAACGAGATAATCCTGGCTCGCCCCAGAGTCTCGGCTAGTACTGCGCGGCTAGCTCGTGCAGGCAATGAATTTTACTCTATAATCCTTGGTTTTATACAACTTCGTAATGGGTTCTCGGTGGGCTTATATCCGGGGGCTTAAAAGGCGAATCAAAAACTGCAACGTTTCGAAATAAAAAAAAATGATGAAAATACCTTTTTAATTTACCATTTTTTATCAAACTTTCAAAATTCAATATGTTTTTTTTTAATTATATTTGTTGATTCAATGCAAATTCATCATCATCATCATCATCATCATCATCATCATGATCCATGTCACAAGCGACAATTGGTTAATTATCCGCTTTTCAAATTTTGGCTATTTCCTGCAGCGAGCGAGTAGCATCGACGCTTGCCCCCTCAGTATGGCGTCCACAGATGTCGCGGTCACTGGAAAGAGCATGCCAGCCCTTAGGGAAGCCGCAGATGTTGAGATACTCCTTGGCACAATCTTTCCAACGCTTCTTCGGCCTTCCCCTTGATCGTTTGCCATTAGCTAGCTCGCAAAACAGGAAATTTTTTAGAATTCTGATGCAGTTCATCATACAGACGTGGCCAAGCCACCGCAGTCGGTTCGATCTAATTGTTGCCTCAATGGAGGGTCTTTTTAGAACTTCTGCATCATGTGTTGCCACCATCTGATCCTGAGGATACAGCGTAGTGAGCGTTGGTGGAAGCACTCCAACAGGTGCATATGTGGGGGAGGGTGCTCGCCCACACGAGGTATACAGGTACTTGGTGCCTATGAGTATGGTTTTCGAGCTCTAGAGTCTGGGATAGAGTATCATATTTGCCTGAGGTCTGCGATAGGTTGTCTAATTTGGCATGGTTTAGGGATCCAATTGTCTGGGATAGGGTACAGTTTTTGGTGAAGAGAGAGTAATGATAACATCCATGGCATTATATTAACAAAAAGAACCGGCACAGATTTGACACCAATCCTATAAGCACGCTAATGAAAATGGTACAATTAGGCAGCTTTTAACGCATGTTTTCTTAGGGGTAGGGCATGATTTTTTACTTAAAGGTTTGGAGTAGAGTATCAATTCTAAACATTCATAGGTCTGGGATAGGGTCAGGGTTTTTAGCTTAAGGCGGCATACCCCGACCCAAAAACTAATAAAGTACTACCCTCCGGACCAGGTCTCAGTGCCGTATAGAAAAATTATAGCCTTGTAGACTAATAGTTTGGTGAGAACAAGGGCGATAGGAAACGCGAGATTCGAATTTATGAAATAAAGTTATCCTTACCTCATCCGTTGTCCATTGTCTTGTTTT
>JAOBAY020075378.1:0-11335 GCA_025331085.2 Zoanthus sociatus
ATGATGATGATGTAAAACCAGCGTTGAGTTTTTTGATTGTCGCAAATCCCACACAATGACACTGGGCACGAGAGGCTTGTGCCATGTGATGAGTAGCTTTTGGGGAATGTGGAACAGGCAGTGCGAAGGACCACTCTTCGCGGCTTCAATGTGGCTGCATCTTCAGTCCGATGGGACATCCCGCTTATATGCGATGCAAAGGAAACGCTTCAAGTAGCAGTAGCTGCTAGCGGCTATGGAGCCCCAAACCGTAAACCCGGAACCGAATCTACGACTGGAGTACTCGAGTCGTTGCTTTACAGCAGGTGTGAGCCAGACAAATTCCTTGGCCACGAGACGTCCTAGTCCTAAGCACTCTCAACCCCAATCCCACCCTGTACTACCGGGACTTGAACATTGGCTAAACCCTAAACCCAAACCTGAAATCTCCAGTTACAATGTCAGGCCCCTAGGCTCTTGGCCAAGTATCGGGCCATTGCCCAGAGACGCATAGGGACGAAGGTCGGCGAGTTTGGCGTAGACATGAGGAGCCGGTAGCCCTGATGCTCAGAATCACTGTTGGAATCTTTGCCACCCTACTCTGAACACGTCATTTCTGACCACAAGATCCTCCAAGGATTAGGGTTTAGGGGAACCTGCGTTCGTCCTTTTCTTGGAGCCTTACCTTCTGGGACTTCTAGCAAAACGACACCAAACGACACCCGAATGTGTGGCTCTGAGTTTTCACTTGTCGACTGCTCTCGGAGCGTCTAGAAGATATGTTTTCTCAAGGGCGCATGGAACAGGATCGTCATCGTTGCCACGGTAACAGCACAGGAGAAGGTGCACGAAGGAACGGTGGCACGGCTGCGGCATTGACATAAACAGCAAAGAACTGCAGCCCACAAGCCATAGTCCTTACCTCTGCAGGCGAAAGAGATCCTTTTCGGCACAACCACACTGCAACGACCCGAACAAATACCCTGCATAGTCGCATTATTTTAACGAGGACCGTTGAAACATGTACCCCAAACTTCAAAAAACTCCTAACATGAAATATGGTTCTCTTGACACTAGTAGTCGGCCAGGACTGAACGGTTGACACCGAAATATCCGGGCCTGTTCCACAAGCCCCTGGCGCTCGCACAGGGCCAGTGCGGCACCCGCGACCCACAGCGAGCCGAACGCCAGGAACTCGAGGATCGCCATCAATGATTTTATTTCCGTTAACAAATGATTTTTGATTTTCTGTTTCAAGTTGTTTTGATATCACGAAAGCTTATTTAACGATGGTATTGGTATGTTCATATTTGTCGCAAAGATATGAATAATACTTCAACTTCAAGCTTAAGGTTTTCTAAGCCAACGTGATTTGAATTGGTAAACTTCCTAGTCCGCTACCATTAAACACTACTACTCTACTGTTATCTGGTTTAACGGCCTTTAAAACCCAGTCATTCATTTTTCACAAAAAGGCCCTACTCAGGCGCACTCAGGCATTTTCAGCAAATATCCCAGTCATTTCAACGCTCTTATCAGCAATGCTGGATAATATTCCACCCGTCGACTAGGGCGCGCTTTAGGGTGTGTTGTTTATTAAAATAAACTAATATTTCATGCTCAGCACTGCTTAAAAACGCTTAAACAAAAGCGTATCTTAAAGTAAGTTCCAAGTCAATACATTTGTCGAGGAAAAGTACAGCCAACCGCTTACGAAATTCTGCTGATGTCGGATCAATTAATTCATGAATGATCTAACTGATGGTCATTAAAACAAAAAACATTAAAACATTAAAAAACCAAAACCACTACGACGTTAAAATTTTATATATCAATAAGTAAAAAGTTTTTCATAAAAATAAAATATAGTATAAAATCACATAAAACTTGCTTTACTTTTATTCAAGTAAACATCTCTACAGTTTTGCCAACTTATAACACTGAATAAAATAATAATTCGCTGGGTAAATTTAAACTCGTACAGTTAACATTTCTCCGCTGTGTCAACTGAAAAGATTCATTTTTCCTTCATGAAACAAGTAACCCAGTATGCAAAGATATGGGAGATCTTTGCTCTTGCCAAAGAGTGCCCCTTGAATTTGTTTTTAGACATTGATTGTTTGCTTTTCTGAGGTCCTTATGCCAAGGTAATTTTTCTATGGCACATTAAGTAGCCCGAGTAAACGCCTGTAGGCGTCTAGTTGTTTTCTTAAAAAAGAAACAATATAGTTTTGGCAGCTTAAGGTAAACAATTATTTAAGTCTCGCCCTAAATTCAGACCCAAGACCTACAGAGTAGCGCTAATAAACTCACACCTCTTACGGTAATCGGCTTCAACTTTAAATTGTGTCAAAAATAACAAGAAGTTGAAACCTTTTTGCTTTATTTCCTGGTTTAAATCTTATTGTTACCGCCGGTGTGCTTTTCCCAAAGTAACCTGCGCTGACTATAATAAAGAATTTTATACTCTTATTATAAATCCAGAGTTTCATCTGTTACAGCTTTGGCTTTTCTAAGAACGCCTATTTTGTTCTCTATGACTATTTAGGATTGAAAAATATTATACACAATAGCCAGCTATTTGAACAATTTGCTTCTAAGAATGCTACAAATGTAATTTTAAAATGTGATTGCTTTATGTTCAAATCATCACTTTACAAAGACTTTTGGTCTATTTCTGTTCGCTTGCGTCATACAGTGACGATCCTTTTGTGAAAATGTTAACAATGTGTATCACCCACTGCCCTTCGAAGGTTGTTTATCCAATCCTTATTTGGCAAACAATGACACATCCTTTACTGTGATTGGTCCACGCAGTTATCATAGGCAGCGTGACGTTATTCTATTTATAATATCATTAGCTCTCGTGACTGAAACCGCAGACAGTATAAAAAGAGCTCTAGATATTCAAAAGGGGCATTGCAATACATACACATCGAAAAGAGTGTCCTAAGATTTTGCTAACTTTTATACAATTCTTCTCTTTATCAGCTATCCATACGCCGCAGTCAATATATCCAAGAAGCTAATTTTGTTAAGAATATTAAGACAAATTGTATGAACATGGTTGCAATGGAAGACGGTGATTTTGTGATGGCCCTACATCCTGCGACAATGCTACACCAGATGAAAACAAGCGCCAGTCGATGCGTGTTGATTGACTGTCGATCTTACATCGCGTTCAACAGTTCGCGCGTGAAAACATCTCTGAATATCAACTGCCCACCGATACTAAAGCGGAGACTACACAGAGGCAGTGCTTCCTTAAATAATATTGTTATTTGTTCTGAGTCAAGAGAGCGACTTGAGGAGGCGGATAAATTCATTCTATATGATGATAGAACCAGCGATTGGCGAGCGCTTGAAAACGACAACACAATGAAAATCATCGCCAGTGTTCTGAAAAGGGAGCGTAATAGAAAAATCATTTATTTCCTACAAGGTAAGCTCGTTTTTTTTTAAAACTAAAATTTTATAAGCTAAGTTAATTCAAAAACTAAAAAAGTAAAATAACTGTTACGACCTTTGTTTGTTATTTTAGCACGTGTCGCTTGAGTGTCGAACTGGTTTTCATCAAGTATTAAATGATTATCAAATCAAGGAGAAACTAACTAATTTTTTCAAAGTTACATTTGAAAAACACTAGGAAGTGTTTTAAAATACATTTTGTATAGGTTTAGTGTTAATAAAATACAAAAACCTGTTTTTTGTCTTTCAGTAATGTTTTGCTTTAGACGTGCTTAAGATATTGTAAATAGCACAACGTGGTCCCATTCAACTGTATACATTATATTAGCTATTCATGAATGAATCGTGTTCTTTTGTTCACTAATGGCGGGAAACCAGGCTCATCGCACGTCCGTACTCCGTTTTGGTTCGAAGTCAATGCTGCTTTCGCCCAACTTTCTCGCGTTAAAATATAACTGAAAAACAACTAAGTTTGGCATCATGTTTGAAACAAAGCAAGTTTTGCCTTGCTATTACATCAACTTTCTAAGTTAGTTACGAACTCTTTGTTTTCCCTTGTTTCTGGCCAGAGTTGCTTTTTGAAAAGGAACAAAAGCAGCTATGCATGGGGAGTCGAGTTCCTACTTTTTTGTCATAAAAATAAAACCCTGCTTAACGCTATTTTTATTTTATCAGTAAGCTGTGGTCATTCTCGAATTAGTGCAAACTGAATGTATCCTTACTTGAAATGTCGATAGACGCAGAACTTTCTCAACTGATGAAATTTATTAAGAAGTGTTTTTTCAAAGAAAGACTCCTTGTTTATTAAAATAACCCAAGATAAAACAGTGCTCCACTATGAACGTAAATGACCTGCAAATGCTCATCGAATCACATTCATCACGGATTTTTTCCTTCGTATTTCACAACCTCGAATATTTTAAAAAATAATGGAAAATAACGCAGGAAAACTAGGTAACCTTACTGGGCTATTTTCCTTTATAGTAAATTTTTACTATCATTATGAACAATACTCCAGATATCTTTAGGAACATTTTTATAACTATAAGAACATTGGGGCTGGGCTGAAATAAGAATAAATCATTCTATTCATAGCGATTGAATAAAAATAAGCGAATATGATTCAGTTTGCCGCAGAGGTAATGAAACGCATAGCCATAGTACCTGAATTGCTTAAACAAGAATCATTAATGTACACTTCTGCAGTACCGAGTCAGACAATGACGACATTTATCTTATTAGGAAAGGTCATTTAGGAACATTCGAGGCTTAAATAAGCAAGAAAATAGTAAGAACATTTTCAGCCAAAGTTCAAAAAACATGTTCTTAGATAAAAAGAAATTGTAAAAAAGATTAAACAAATTTTATCGAAGTGATATTAAAATAAATTTCAGTCATCAGTGTTTTGTGACCATTCTGTATTTATGGCTGTCGTTATGTCTATTTTAGGTTTACTGTGGTAAATGTGCAAGATATTGTATCGGTTAAAAGATTACAAAAGAATTTTAAAAAACTAATAATTTGAAAGCGAAAGTTAATTTTGCTGGGAAATTTGACCGGACAAATCTTAAAATTATTTCTGGCTCTGGATTATAATTGATAAATCATGGTTGCAAATTTTATGTCTGTGGTACCTAAAAAGAATTAAGTGCAAAAATTTAGTTTTGAAACAAAGATGGCGGAATTGGGGTGGTATCTCAATGCCATCGGCTGCATGCATGGGATTTAGGTTTCGCAGTGACTATACGTCCGGCAGTCGGACATGGTCTTCAAATTACTATACGTCCGGCAGTCCAAATTTTTCAAATATATCTCCTTAAAACTTACCCATATTCAACTGAAAATGTTTAGAGTTTATTTAGAAGGCTCAAGCCCTTTCACACGAGCCAAAATTTCCAACTTTATGTTTTACGTTTGCTCTGTACATAGTATGCGAATCATCCAAACGTGACACTTTTCGCCCGACACTGCCGTTTAGAGTTTATTCAGATGCTTCAAGCGCCAACAAGCCAACGTAAAACACAAAATTAGAAATTTTTGCTCGTGTGGAAACATTTTCAGTTGAATTGAGTGGGTTCAGTTAAGGATATATATTTGGGAAAAAAAAACTGCCGGTCGTTCAGTAAATCGAAGATTGTGTCCGACAGTGTCTGGCGAAACTTTTTCCAAATGTCACGTAATAAAATTCGAAATTTTGGCTCGTGTGGAGGCGCTTAACGCATCTAAATAGACTCTAAACACTTTCAATTGAATATGGATAAGTTTTAAGGAGATATATTTAAAACTGAATATGGACTGCTGGACGTTTAGTAATTTGAAGACCATGTCCGGTTGCCGGATGTATAGTCACTACCTTTAGGTTTTCCCCAAAGTACTTGCCAGGAAATGTTAAGCATGTTTGATGAGATAGTGTGTACAAGTTGATACTAATTAAAAAGGTACGTGTCAGCCCCTTGATGACTCATCACTGCTAGCCACTAATCTTAAAGAAAAAAATCACTGCAATTAAGGCCGTGAACCGCGGAAGAAAACTTTGCTGGACAAGTTTATACAAGCTCAAAATTGAGCACTTAAAAGAGGAAAACGCAAGAGCGTGGTTGAAAGTGCAGAGCACGTTTCTTTCGGAAAATGTCGCCAACTCAGTACAAGGTTTACTGCATAGAATTCTGCAACGAAACTAGCTAATGCATCAACGAAGCCTTCCTAGACCCCCTTAAGAGAGTAAAGTTATCTGTTACTATCACTTCGGCTGCCTGTTGATGACGGAACGCACGCATCCGATGAGGTTTACCGTAGAACTGTATTACCAAAGTTAAATCCATCTTAAGCTTGTGGACAAGAACAAATCCCAAATTTGGTACTAATAGCCGAGAGTATGCTACACTGATTTCCATCTACAATAATCTAAAACTATATAATCAACGGTACGTTCCTCAGATATGGAAGCTACTGTAGCAGATAAATACCGTGCCACTCCCTGAAAGACAGGGTTTGCGGCGATGAACCATCGCTCCAAAAGATTATTTGTCTAAAGTGTCTGAGGTCTAGCATGTCCAAAAAGCTTGTGCAATTGCATGCGTTTTTAAATAAGTAAGGAATAAAAAAGATCCATGCAAATGTTAAACACTTCTTTAAAAGGTAACTTATAAATAAAAGGCGTGACATTTGTGAACTAATGACTAATCCCTGGGGTACAACATATATTAATAGCTATTTCCCCTCAAAAATACTTAATTGGTTTAGAAGTAAATTAACTTCTTCCATTTAAGATAAGAAATTAACCATTGTTTGCTTCTTATTCCATAACAATCAAATTTTATTATTAGTATTTCATGGTTAACCGAGTATCAAATGCTTTCCTAAAATCGAGAAAAATTCTAGAAAAAACGAATTCTTCAACGGCTTCTGAATATTAACACTACATGATTTTTTTTATAAGAACAATGAGGCTCAAGATTGGCTCAGGCTGAGGCTGCAAAAAAAAGTGAAAATATTCAAGTTGAAACTTTAGCGAAGGCTTGTAATTTACGTTCGCAATGTGCACAGTAAAAACACAGAAGCACCGTTTCACATTTAGTGTATCTACTATTGTCCCAAGTGATACACGTATTCATGTAATACTTAAAGTTCCTAAGATGAACAGCACTGTTTTTCAATGCATGTCTTTTTGTTTCGATATTTTTTTTATTCCAAACCTCTTACAGAAAAAAGAACAAATTAAGAACAAATTCAGGCGGAAACAGTCAAAAAATTAAGAACAGTAAGCCTCGGCAAAATTTACTGGTTCTTATAAAAAAAAGCGTGTATACTTTAAAATTGCATGTTCCGTAGAGTGATGTGACCAGAATCCGACATTGTAGTAGTAAAGTAACGCATTCATTCACTAATTACCGTATACGGAAATGTATTCGCCACTATTGCGTAACATAACGCGATGACTTAATCGCTGGTTTACTTATTTGAGCCTATTTTGAACATTGATGTCATCTGGAGAGCTGCTCGAGATATCCGAGAAGGTATGTGACAGCATTCTCTTTTGTGTCAACCATTCGATTATTCGGTAAGAAAAGCTAGAAAAGTTTCCATATTTCTTTAGTCTGGGCGATGTTTTCTGGTTTTCACGTCTTAAAACATCAGAGGGTAAAAAAAAACAGTTAATGAACAAATCGTCACATTTTTCTCGTTTTACTACTAGTTCACTATTAACTTGTATACTTTGTACTTTAAAATAACTAGTTTCCCGTCTTTAAAACAAGAAAAAAAATTGATGTTTGATTAAGCTGCGACTAAAAGTTTTTCAGATTGTTTTTTTTTTGTTCACAGTGAGAATTGAAAAGGTGATTATCTGTTGAAAACTGTATATCATTTACTTTAATAATGAAGTTTTATATTTCTCTAGGTGGCTTCGAGTTATTTTCCTCAACATATCCTTCAATGTGTGATTACTCCAAACCTCCACAACAGTCGCACTCGCTTACAAGCCCTTTAGCTCTAAAACTACGGGGAGACGCGAAGAGAATTAGTTCACGAAGTACTCATTGTGAAGTGATGGAGAAAGAAAAGATAAAATCGATTCACGAACTTACAGAAAGGGAGCCTGTAGAAATATTACCATACCTCTATCTCGGAAGTGAGAGTCATGCGTCACAGAAAGAAGTTCTAAAGCAACTTGGAATTTCAGCAATTATGAACGTTTCAAGAACAATTCCTTGCTATTTCGAAGACACTTTTACTTACAAAACGATTCCCGTAGACGATTCATACTCCGCGGACATTGGTAGCTGGTTTGAAGAAGCTGTCATTTTTATTGGTAAGAAAAACCTGATGCGTTCTTCATTTTGCTCGTTAATTTAAAGTCCAAAGAAAAGTTTTTAAGGTTGTACACTTAAACATTATATGGTGAATTTGGTGAATGCTAATTGGCCAACTTTTTAGAACTCTAGTCTTGTGAAACGCGTATGATGTGCGTTCTTTCAGACCCTTTTTAATATTCGAAGCCAACGGAAGATTTTCCTTTCTTGAGTTTGTTTACTTCTTTGTTTGCTTATGCTAATCAACTGTTTAACGTTTAAAGTTATGCAACATGTTTCATTGTTATATCTTTCTTAACTTTGTAGGGTTTAATTTTATCTAGCCGTAAATTCTAAATAAAAAAGTAA
This sequence comes from Zoanthus sociatus, assembly GCA_025331085.2. NCBI lineage: Eukaryota > Metazoa > Cnidaria > Anthozoa > Zoantharia > Zoanthidae > Zoanthus > Zoanthus sociatus. The sequence continues at coordinate 8,607 of JAOBAY020075378.1, forward strand.
AGGTTTACGTAAAAATTATTCTATGTACCAACAAACTTCAAAAACATGGAAGAAAAAAATAGAGCCAAAAATTCCTGTTTTCGTCGCCAACACAGGAAGTTCTCCTAACAGAAAATTATGCGTCCATTCAATTGTGGCGGGAAAGGACTTAATTCCGGCGGCGTGCTTATGAACTTCCGGTCGCAAATTTTAAACAATGGCACGATCAGTCTCTGTTTTTGTGTGAGACACAAAGAAACATCAAACAATGAAACAAAAATAGAAGTGACAAGAAAAAAGCTTTAATTCTGTGGATCGCCGGAAAAAAACAAACGGACAATATCGTATCGATCTTGAAGCAATGTATTGAATACTGAAAAAAGTAATGATGTCATACTTACGACCGAATCTCCCTCTGGCTCAGTAAAATTCGTACTTATATTTTGATGAAGTTATACCATATATGTAGAAGTTGAAGGCCGCTTTAGACATTTTAGAACACACGTTGGAATAACCAACATTATGCACCACATTTTCATCTATGCCATGTAATAACAGTAATTAAAATACATAAAAGAGATATTATCATGATATTTAAGGTATTTGAATGCAATATTAAGGTATAATTATTCTGAACAAATTATCCCCGTATAATTATTCTGAACAAATTATCCCCTTTAAATGTACTGCATAAAATCAAGGATCGAATAAACTTCTACATGATGATACAAAGTAACATCAGTATACTTTAGACTATAAAACTTCAGATCATTCAGAATTTAGGTTTCATACTGTTGTTAATGGTACAGCGTTACCAATATTTATTGTTTACAATATATTTGAGTATTAAAATGTAACACTCAATATTCTCAACAGATTCTATCAAGTCCTCGAAAGGTCGAGTACTAGTTCACTGCCATGCTGGAATCTCTCGTTCAGCAACTATTTGTCTCGCTTACCTGATTAGCCGACTTCACTACAGACTTGATGAAGCGTATGAGTTTGTGAAGACACGTCGCTCTATAATATCTCCTAATTTCAACTTCATGGGACAATTACTAAGTTGGGAGTCTTCAGAAATAAAAGCGTCCGTCAAAAAATTAAACAGTTGCGAATCGACCAGAGAATCGCCAAAATGCACCAACAGCGGCTCTAATTTTGGATTTCAGTTTAGTTTTAGTCCCTTTTCGCCTTGCAGCTCGGAGTTTGCATTTTTTCCTGGAACTAGTACAAGTAGTCCACCGCCTGGTTTGGTTACAACCACTTAAAAGTCTGAAGATAACTGGGCGTTTTATTATAATTATTACTGCTCAGTGAAATTTGAAGATAACTTTGAAAACGAAAGCTCTAGAGCTTTAAAAGCAAGTTTTTCGTTTTCCTATTCTAAAAACTATATGTTAATAGATAATAATATATTAATATTTAATTATATATAAAAAAAAGATTACTAGACACAACGATGGAAAATATTTTGATGAATATATCAAATAACAGTTTAAGAATCATTTATTTATGCCGTGCCGTGAACCTAACTTGTTTTGAGAGGACAGTTTCTCGTCCTTGATACATCTCAACATAACAATGTATTTATTTCTGTATCACGTTTGCTGTTTTTTGCATTGTGTCTGAATTTCAATCACAATTTTTTTTATGTCGATTGACTAAGCAGCACTGAGAATATTTTAGGAATGAACTTTCATTCTGACGTTGGTTAAGTTGACCAAAAATGTTTGTTTTAACTCATTTGAATTTAAAGGTGTTTTCGCATTTTTGAAAACTCTGCTATATTATTACTCGATCCTTATCACTGCTTGGAGTAAAACACGTTATAAAAGTTCTTTCAATATACCTTTAAGCGCGCAATCTTAGTTAAATAACTTATACGTGCAAGAACCTGCCGTATTTCAAACGAGTTTAAAAGCTGTTGATTCCAGCTTTGTTCGTACTTATTTCGTCTTAGTTCCTCGAGTTTTAGCTCAAACAAATCTGTGCGTAATCTGCAAATGAGGTTGGCTCGTGCCCCGTTTCTGATCTCAAGAGGGTAAAGTCATTCGGTATTTAAATGTATGAATGCTCATTGTCTTGAAAACTACACAGAAGCTCTTAACTGACTCCCAATGTTTTTTACAGCAGTTCATTCGTGACTTTGTTTCAGTCTATAAGCTAAACAGTAACTTGTGTAGTTTGGCAACGTGTATATGATATGCAAACACAGTGCTATCTGATTTAACACTTATTAACTGAGACCGAGGGAAACAGTATGTTTTGTGGTCTCGAGACCCCCGATGTTTCCCGAGGTAGAGCCGAGGGAAACATAGCCGTTGAGGGACCACAAAACATACTGCTTTACCGAGGTTAAGTTCAATAAGTGTTTTGTTATATAACTATTATTAAAGAAGAACGAAAAGCAGCTTTTAAATAATTATTTTATTATCCAAACTTGTGTTTTGTGAACTTTTGACATCACAACAAATTGCAATTAATTTCCGGTTTTGTTTACCGGTCCATAACATAATATTGCCTTCTGAGCGCGTGGTTGCTGGGAAACAGCGAAACTTGTTCACGTGTGCGTGATGTCATCTTGTCCAATAGGAGTACGAGAAAAATGGACTTTGATAGTTGGTATATAACAAATATATTTATTTAACAACTAAAGAAGCCTAAGCCGTGTATTACACCAGTAGTGATAAAACACGACGAGCCGCAGGCGAGTGTTTTCTACATTTCTTGAGTGTTCTCAAATGTCCGGA
>JAOBAY020075389.1:0-11334 GCA_025331085.2 Zoanthus sociatus
CATTAATGTTAAGCTTTACCAAGAAATATAGTTATATTTTGTTGAATCTGGAGAAGATTTCAAAATAGTACCAAGTAAGGATTTGTTAACTGAATCAGTACAATTGTCATACGATTTTTCTGTTTTGCATTGATCGACGTTTTTGCAACATTTTAAATAACAGAAAAATACAAACAACATAACAATTAGGTCCTCCCAATTAAAATTGCGATTTTAAAATGAGAGTTTGTGAGAGTTTAAGAAAATTTCCTCTTTCTTGTGTTGATATTTTTATTCCTTTCAGCTGCATTTATATTGCAATATAAATGCAGCTTTTGCAAAGTAGTACCCATTAATTCTTTTCTCTAGCCAGAATTCTGTAGCCTTCCAACACTGATGGTTCTGATATCTATAGGGATCTGCTGCCCATTCAGAATGAAAGATTTTGGCAGAATTTCATACTTCTTGGACATAGATTTCAATCAGTCTGATGGAGAAATTATGATGAATCAGAAGAGAAATGTACTTAGGATGCTGGATCGATTTGGAATAAAGGATTGTAAGCCTAGAACAACCCCCAGTGAACAAAACTTAAAGGAAAATGGTGGAATGGCTGATCCAAAGAAATATCATGAGATTGTAGGAAGTTTTGTTTATGCAATGGTATGCACCAGACCAGACATAAGTTGGATAGTTAGCAAACTTTCACAGAAACTATCTTACCCTAAAATGGAAGATATGATAGCTGCCAAACATGTTTTAAGATACCTTAAAGGCACTATAGATTATGAACTGTGCTTTAAGAAATGTGATGAAGGCTTGAACCTAGTTGCCTTCTGTGACTCTGACTGGGTATCACCAGTTGAGGACAAACGAAGTACCACGGGTATCTGTTTCAGTTTGTCCAAGGACAGACCACTTATTTCCTGGAAATCCAGAAGGCAACCTACTGTTGCCCTTTCTACTTGTGAAGCCGAGTATATAGGCCTGAGTACCACAACCCAGGAAAGCCTGAACTTGTCCCAGTTACTAAATAATATAGGTAGAGGGTCTTACAGCTGTACCAAGATAAACGGGGATAACCAAGGAGCCATAGCTCTAAGTAAGAACACGGTTAATAGACAAAGGTCCAAACACATCGATGACAGACATCACTTTTTGCGTAAATTAGTCTCAAATGGTAAATTAGATATTTTATATTGCCCTAAAGAGCATATGATAGCTGATATCTTCACTAAACCAATGACCAAGGTCAAATTGAATAAGTTCAACGGATTATTGTTTGGCAGTCTGTTACACTATTAAGGATGTTAAAGTCGTAAGTTTCTGTAAAATACCTTTAGATGATAAAAAACAAGTGGAAATGTTGAGTTATGTTTTAACTACACCACGTCAAAAGTTGTAAAAGTGCATGATGGGATTTGAACACATCGTGTAGTGAAAAGTCGTGCAAATAAAAATTGAAAGGAAAGAACAGTTGTCGACTCTTTATTCATTTGTACTATGGAATTAATACAAACTTTTAGTTTTCGACGTTGTCAGTGCCTTTTCAATTCAGGAATCTCTTTTCCCCGGCAGGTTCCTAGTTGCGACTTTTGCAGCTCTTTTACGTAATTTTCCAGAACTTTAATTACTTCTTCAAGTTGGTTTTTTCTTCTAACATACTTTGTTCTTTTTTTTCGGCTGCGCTCCCAACTTTTTCAAGCATTTCATAATATAACTGTTATAGAGTAGCGTCCAAATCCTGGTATTTATTTTTCCAATCTTCGATACTTTCTCAAACTGTGCATTTGTTTTATGAAGCATACCAACAGACTAACTCTCCAACAAGTAGGGCTATTCACCAAGTTTTTTGTTGAAAGCTCTTGCACCTGTTGGAATTCCACGTTCTGTTTTTGGAGTTTTCAGCCGAGATTGCTTGGCACTTCCTTCGAATTATGTTTTTTTTCTTGCTGATTCTTTCCCGGTGTTTAATGCAACACAATGACCGCTGATCGCTGAATTCAAAAGATTTATGTATGGTACTTGACCCTTGTCATGTTCGTTTTTCCATTGCAGGAGGACAAAGTTAGGAATTTCAAACCAACAAAAAACAGTTTCCTTTTTCCAGCTGCGCGTGAATGTAGCTCACCTGGTTGTTATGACACTTTTTTCAACTTGAACTTGTTACGTAAAATCTGAACTAACAGCCTTGAACTTTCTGACATGATAATTTTAGGAATCGAAATCAAAAGAAATAATAGTTACATAAAATTTATGAAAGCTGAAACTTCAGGTATAACCTACAGACAATCTAGAGACTGAAAAAGAAAACTAAAATAAAGATTTTGAGGACGAGCGCGAAAAAGCAACCTGTTTTTGTTCATCATTACCTAGCAACAGTCGTGCATACGACAATTCTATTTCAATTACATGTAGGTCATATGAAAGGTCCTAATACTGGGACAATATTGGTTGTTTGCTAAGATGAATTGTGGGTATTTGTGAAGTAAAAGGATGGCGGTTCGTTTGATATCAAAAGCAAGATCGTTTTTCACACAGGACCTGTTTTAACACGCGACCATTGAATCGCAACATGGGCTTCCTCAATGTTTGAGGTACTTATTGCGTTTAATTGCGTTTTAGTACAGTTTTTGTTTGAAAAACGCCAGACTTTCTTGATAACCATCCTTCTGGTTTTGCAAACAGGTACATTTCAAACTTTAAATATTTAAATGGAAACGACGCAAATCTCATCTCTTGTCAAGTTACGGAGAAAACTTGAACCAAACATACGGAATTTGATGTAAGTACACTTCATTTTAAGACTTTTGTCAATGCATGTGGTGCTTTAAGTAGTAAACAATAGACAATTGAATATTTTAATTTTGAAGATGGCATCGAGATGATGCCGAAACGTCAAGTTAATCTTACTATTTTACTTTATGTCTGCTCCTGTGTGAGCAAAGCTTTATTGATTAAGATATAAACAATTAATGAAACTTTTAAGATCGATGCAAATTTGCAGAATGCAAGAAAACGGTGTTAACACCACAGAAATGTTTATTTTCCTACTATCTTAATGTAAATACTAAAACGAAAAACAAGTTCATAGCTCTAGTGCGTCCCGCCCATGCGTGCACCAATTTTCTGGCCATGCCATGTTTCGGATTGAGCTAATGCTAATCCAAGCAAATCAACAGACGCCACTTCCGTCCCATTTCATTCACAGTTTTATCTGAAGGAGTTGCAAACAACATGTGATACGTTCATCCTTTTTTTGCTGGTAGACCAAACTTTACAGGCTATAAGAAAAACCGAAACTACAAAGGTAAAAAGACTTTGATTAAAGACAGCAAATTGTATTATATGGAGGTTGTTCTCCTCACTGGACTTAATGATACCGTAACTCCTCGCAAAGGGCTGAAACTTCATTTAAAACAAAATAAACAAATTGTCAGAGGTGTTTTTTTGTTCGTGACAAAGTAAAGATTTTGTTTGAAACAAAACTAGAAAAATGTAGTTTTGAGTTCCTTGAGTCAGTTTCTACTGTTCTTGTATCCCCAACCCCGCCTCCCCCACAAATGTATAATGGCACAATGTTATATACTTCATTCAGAGACAACGTTTTGTATGTTAGACCTAGGCAACAACTCATTCAATTAACACCAACAATTAAAAAGAAAAACAAATAATCCAAAAATTTTTGGAAGGAATTGACTTATCAGATAAGAGTTGCACAAGTGAGCCGACCTTAGCATGGGCAGATGAAGATGATGACCTGTTATCTCCTAGTGTGCTCTTACCTGGACATGTGAACGGCTCATCAATCATTTTCCCACGTGAACAAGCAGACTATTCACAATCCAATTGCACTCCGTCCAAACCGTTGGACAGCACAAAAAACCACTCAAATAATACCACGTAGAAAATGTTAGCAACTTAGCTAAATTTTCAAAATAAAATATCAATCTGATAGCATTAATAACCACGACTACAGTAATACTCAGTCCATGCCGTCCGAAGTTGTCCCTTTAATAAATCTAACTACAGTTTCCATTTATCCTTCAATGTTTGATACAGTGCATGATGAAGTTTTAAGTGACTTGATGATTTTGAATTTGTTTCTGAGCCAAGTGAAAACTTGGAGAATAATCCCCAGCTAACCGAACAGAAAATTTTGAAACATTTAGGCTGTGTTATTAATTTGGAAGAAATATTTTTCCAAATAGTATTTAGTAAAGCTCAGAGAGGGTTTTAACAGAAGATCATTCTCCCCAGCAAAAAAAAAATGTTATTGAAATTTATTGATGACACTGGCCAACCAGAAGGACAAATTGATGCAGGAGAGACTAGGCGAGAATATTTGACCCTTCTTATAAGCATTTGAAGAAATCATCATAATTTATTAAAAGAAAACTTAAAATTTTTGATAAGTTTTCCTCAGTGCATAAAAGATAACAGTTATTCTTTAGCAGCTCAAGTATTTTCTCTTTCTATTTCTTCATTGAAAGCCTTCACCACTGAGACACATACAAAGCTTGGATTAAAATATGGAAACGTTTCATGATCCAGGCTCGCTTGACACAAATACTTCGTTGTGTGCTTCATAGATGGTATATTCTGTCTGGGATTATCTGGTGGCTAAACTCATTCTCCTTGTGGAGTGCACGATAGAAAAAGGCATTATCATCTGTCTACAATATCCGGGATTGCCTCCAATCTTTGGTTTTGGGTTCATCATCTAGAAAGGATTTGTACGCTTGGGCGATCGTTTCCGGAATTCTAGTTGCTTTTTCATAATTTCTGTGATCTTCGCAACTCAAATACTATGCTTATACAGGGTATTAAAGTTGTAGCAAGGGCAGGTAACGTGGTTACTGTACACGACACAGTCATACATTCCTTTTTTGCATTTGTTTGCACCAAACATGTACTTCTTTCTCAAGTTGGGTGTAAGTGACGGCATTGGTTGAACAGCAGTGAACTGATTTAGTATATTCAAGAAACATCAAGTGAGGTGTTCGTTATCCGTACAATACAGCAAACAAGGAAAATCAACAGCCTTTTCAAATTGAAAGACACTAAGACACATCCATCGTCAGTCGTTTACAAAGCAGAATGCTCGTACGGAAACACCTATATTGATAAAAAATTTCGTTGCTCGGAAAGCTCAATATGAGAATCCTTTGTACAATTTACAACCTGCACGGCATCTCTCAAGTCATTTAAGTCACTCTTACACATGGAACATCCTTTATAAAGAGAAATTTTTATTCAAAAGAAAAATAATAGAAGGACTTTTAATTGCAAGTGAAAAATCCAGCCTTGATAAACAAGTGCAATGTTTTATCGCCAACCTGTATCCCTCGGGGATTACGTAAACCAACTACTTAAGCTTGTATATTTTATATAGATCATACTGAAGACGACTTTTAGTCGAAGACGTTTTATATTTTTTTAGTCAATATCAATCAATAATTTGTATCCTTGTTTTTACTATATTTGTTAAATATTTATTTTTGCTATAAAGCTATTTTTGACATTGGTAATATTATTTCTACATTCTTGCATTTTGACGTTTAAATTATGGCTTTAACTCATCAGCTGTTTATAATTATGTGAAAACCAGGTGCAGAAGAGAAAGATGATGGTAAACAGAACTCTGAAACAACTAGTGTCAGTGGTGTAGAGGAAACTTCAACGTCAGCAGAAGACCAAATAAAAAAGCCAAGCTAAGCAAGGTCAAACTCAAAAAGAAAGAAAAGTTGAAGAAGTCTAACTAATAAAGGTACCTACCAAATCACTGAATGAAAGTACTTTCCAGGAGAATAGTACCAAAATAATGAAAAAAATCACCAGATCAGGAGCTTTGTGAATCAATTGGTTCTTTTGTTGTCCAACCCTTTTAAATGTAGATATAGTTAGAAGGAACATCGCCCAGCACTGTCAGAGTGGCAAGCTCCTGTGCCCCAATAATTGTGAGCCTCAATTTCTAACTTTAATAACCTTTCGAGCATTTGTTTATGATTCGCCTGGATATTGTAATTATTTATCATAGTAAAGTGATATCTAAACAATTATTGCCTGGATGTCAAGACATAAGTTTGAATGAAGGTAAGCTTATCCAATTTTGTAACAAACATCAATAAACAACATATATGTTGAGACAATCTCGTTTAAGAGGTGTTGTCTGAGAAAATCCAGCAGGGCGAAAAGATGAAGGTCGGCCGATTCAACTGACATTTTCAGTATTCGATATGTACCTGATATGATGACGTTTGTTGCTATTTGAAACATTTTCTGAATTTTATGTTTGGAGATTGACCACCCCCTTGTTTTCGTTGACGAGAGACCTCAAATCTGGTGTAAAGTATGTCAAATTTGAAATACCAAAATCTCTACTTCCTAATAAATGTAGCTAATGAAACTTTTCATGCTCCTTAACTAGCCCTCCATTAATGTGATTCCGGTTTTACATTTAAATTGAATAGGTTTTGAATTTTTTTATACAGCATAATATTGCATAGTGTTGCAACGAGCTGGTAACGCGTCAAAATTACTTTCAAGTAGTTCACTACCTCCCTTATTGAATAGAAAAAGTATTTGTTGGCACAAGATACCGATTTACCGTGAGATTCCCTGAAAAAACCCAAAAATCGGAACAAACATTTTTCGCCAACTTCTCTCGTGTGTTATTAAGGGATTATTTTTCAATAACTTTGATCAAATAAATCGAAAAATAAAGTTCAGAGGATAAAAATAGCTCAAGTGCAGTGTCTGCACAAGATTGAGTACTTTTAATTACAGAAATGTTATCTAGAAGTTACAGCTTTTTATGTCACTCTGTCTAAACTGATGCTGTTAACTAATGGGTGTTATGAAAACAAAGCCATCAAGTTAAAATCAAAACAACGGCAGATTAATAAACTGGACAGTGGTGTGTTTTAAAATTTTCACTTTTTCCTCTGAACAAAAACGTTTTTTGTATTTACTAGACGGTCTTCGTTTTCCACCCGCTTATTCATTATGTTTTTTGTAAAGGTATGAAAACATATTTAAAGCCTGTACCTTATATTTGCAACATTAAGATACTTCATTAAGAAATGATATTAGCAAAATTGTTTGAGTTCAAAATTTAGAAAGTCCACAAACTTTCGACTATATCTAAAATTTTATAAAATGATTCAGTTTAAAAAACTTATATTTGATACCTGTCAATATAAGGTACTATGATGCGCTCTACTAATTTGTTAATTGAAATTTGAATAGTAAGGGAGGTTCTTTTTTTGTTATTTTGATTTTTTAGTAAGCCTAAGGTCTTGTATTTCGGATCCATCATTTGCAAGTAGTTAAATATTGATCTTCGCTTTCTTGGTCTTCATATTTCTAACACCCGTTAAGGTTAAACCGTAGCACCATGCATCAGTCACTGTGCCATTTGATGCGATCAAAGAAGCTGCACAAGCAATTCATTCACTCATAGTCATTCTCCTATTGCTTTATCAAATTACAGTGTTATAAGAACAAGCGTGTATATCTTCAGGTTTTCATTAAGGTTTGGAGCATGAGAGCATTTAGGTTTGGTACCTGATCAAAGTTTATGCAAACTAGAGCTGCTGAAAGCAGCTAAACAAAGCTGCCTTCACAGATGGTCATTGTACCTGCCGCCCACCCCGGCCCTTAATAAAAACCCCTGTATGTTACACCAAAACATAGCTCATTTTTATTCATTTTTATAATTAGTAAAATCAATTATTCAAACCTTATTTTTTAATTTTTATCAACAACGTTTTCAAAATGAATACTAACAAACATTTAAGCTGCAAATCACATCTGGGTACAGGTTTTTAGCCTATTTATAGAACAACTATTTTGCATTTTTTTTTAACGTTAAAACTTTCAAAAAAATCTATGCTTCAAAATCAAATGTGGTCTGGCATAATCTACCTTCAAACAACCACAGCTATGGTTGCAAAAACTTATGTTTCATTTATATTAACTATTACGTAGATTTCTTACTGACAAAGATATTTCTCCTAATTCTCCTTAGTTACTGAAATGTTATCATCAGTCTCTGGTTATCCCCTTTCATCTGCTACAACTGCTTCAACTCAACCACTAGCCAATCTACCCTCAACTTCTTCAACACAACCACTGGTCAATCAACAATCTAATACTGTACATCCTTCATCCCAATCAATTAGTTCATCTGCATGGCAAGAACATAGAGCACTATTTGGTTTCCAGGTGCGTTCTGTGCAGAAACAAGGTAAAGAAAGGCTCCAAAACATGACAGGCATGTTAAAAAGAAAAAAGAGGCCACATGGACAAGAACCTATGTTTGTCTAGGGTCCCTAGCAGTAGAGAATATCAACAACTTAAGAAAGCCTCTTTGGGTGAAAAGAAGATCACCCTTCTGGCATGTGATACATGTCAAGGGGTTGACATAAAACTCAAGAAGTTTCCATAAGTGGAACTGGCAGGCGGATATACATTGGCATGCAGCAATATAACCCGTCAACTACACAACTTTGAACCACCATATCATGTGGCAAACCTGAATGAGTTATGTGGTCAAGGAAAGATATTTATAATCCCCCTACAAAGGGGTTTACCTATAACTCCAGATTGTATAACAGAAAATAACAAAGTAAGTTGAATGAATGGTATTCACCATTTCATGTCTCAAACAAGAGCCATATTTAAGAAGTTCAAACCTGTAATCACCCAAAACCTAGCAAATTATCTAAATTCAGTACCTGAAAAATCATTATTTTTATTAAAGCTTTCCTTTGTAACATCTCTACTTATACTAAAGTCAGATACCATTGTCATTTTTAAGTGATTATAAAAAACAATAAGTTTAACTACACACGCATAAATTAAGGCATGAAATGAAAAGCAAGTTAAAAGTTAAAAAATAAAATGTGAGAGAGATGTTTGGACATGCGCAATGGTGTAGAGCCCGCAAATGTAATAATTACCTGCAAATGTAATAAACCCACAAATATAATACCCTCTCACTTGCAAATGTAATAAACCCACAAATGTAATAAGCTCTCACCCACAAATGTAATAAACCCGCAAATGTAATAAACCTGCAAATGTAATATGAAACCATCTACAAATAGAAAACCTTTTATAAGACCTTGTTAAAACCTAAGGAAGACGTGTTCTTGTTTAATCCAGTATTGGATTTCCATATGGCGCCAATAGCGGCCGTCGTGTTTGAAGTAGCTCTGCCATATTTTGGCTAAAAAAACAAGTGTGTAGCTCTCTTTGTTAGTAAATTATATAATGGCTACTGTTGAAGAAGTCAAGAAGCTAATTCAAGCCGCTTTGGAGCCAATTAATATCAAATTGACTGAATTTAGAAGAATATCGAGGAAGTTACAAATTCACTTAGCTTCCTGGACAAGAAGTACGATCTGCTTGTCAAACAAAGTCAGTCGATTCGTAACAAAACTAACAACCTACAAATCGAATCCAATTTGGCTAAAAGAGGCGATAAGAAAACTACAAGATGCAATGTCCCAAACTAAGAATGCAGTTGACGATATTGCACAATATCTCCAAAGGGACTGTGCACTAGCTCAAGAGATTGAGATTGAGATATCAGAAGAGGATATATCCACAACCCATCCTCTGCCGACTTATGAAGGGAGCGACGATAAGATCATCGTCAAATTTACCAAGCGTAAAGTCAGAAATGAATTTTATGGCTATCAACGAAAAGTTGCCGGGTGAAACGTCTCAAGTTTACCAGCATTACAAAAGCTCAATCTGTTGAATCGAATAACAACAAAATCTACGTATCAGAGTCTCTCACTTCTGCACGTAACTCTTTGGCGCAGTAAATAAGTTGAAAAAGACCCTAAAGTGGAATACATCTGGACTAATAACGGTAAAATTTACCTGAAGCAGGCTGATAGCAGATCCTACACGTTTGATTCAAAGAACGACGTCACCGAATTCAAACGCAAAATTAACCTAAACAAATCAAAACCGATACCATCCCAGGCGAAGTGACTTCACCAGCTAAGTACTCAAATTAATATAATGTAATACTTATTAACATGACTGAATTTTTGAAAGAGTCAATAAACCTTACGTGTCTTTGCGAGACCTACCATTATAAAGAATTGGCTTGGCAAGATTTGTAATTCAAACATTTACTTAAATTAATCCAGAAGAATCGGAGCTCCCGTTTCATAGTCTATCTGATAAGGATTTCTTGAAAGAAATAGGCACATGGGTTTATGCACCTCTTAATTCGCTGCTAGAATCTACATAAAGATTTATATTCAGATATTCTAGAAATCCAGACAAAGAGAATAAATTAAGCGAGGAGTAATCAGGTATTGATCTAAATATTGAATCCAAGTATTATGATATAAAGCAGATGTGTAAATACTTTCAACAAATTCAGAACAAAGGTTTTTCTTTTTTGCATTGTAACACCTGAAGTCTCAGCAAAAATCTATCCCTTTTAAATGATATTCTCCAATTTTGTAAGGAAATGCCTAGTATAATTGCTATTTCTGAAACCAAATTACTTGATAACAACTGGGCTTATGTTTGTATCCCAGGTTATAGCTTTCTTGGCACTAATTCACCAACAATTGCTGGGGGGGTTGGTCTATATATACGTGAACATGTCATCTTTATGAGAAGACAAGATCTGGAATTTAACATGGAAGGAGTGGAAAGCTACTTTGTTAAAATAACTAGACAAAGGCAAAAAAAACGTAATAGTTGGCTGTATTTATAGGCACCCCTCTGGTAGGGTGGATACCTTTACTGAAATATTAAATCAAAAACTTAACCATATTAATAGCTTAGGCCTGGAGGCTTATAGAGCTGGTGACATTAATATTGACTGTTTGAAATATTCCTCAGATAGACCAACAAGTGAATTTGTTGATATGCTCTTTAGCTCAGGATTTATGCCTCTAATTCCTAAAGCTACCAGAATAAAATACCATTGCAAAATCCTCATTGACCATATTTATACTAATAACGATGATCGTATATGATCGAAAACGTTTAGTTTAGTTTTTATTGAAAAAAAAATTACCCATAGTTAATTTTTAAACACCTGAGAAAGTTACTAAATCTGGTATATGTGTAGCTGATATTTCTGACCACCTGCCTTATTTTGGCACATTCTCATCTAAACTACCATTAGAGAATCAAATAAAATATCACAGACATTTTTCCCAATTTAATAATGATCTTGATGAAATCGACTTCATGACTCTTGTGAGTCCAGATGTAAATCAAAGCATGAAAAATATTGAACACACATTAAGTAAAGTAACTGATAAGCATGCTCCTTTAAAGAAAATTTCAAATTCACAAAGAAAACGTTTG
>JAOBAY020075399.1:0-19432 GCA_025331085.2 Zoanthus sociatus
GAAATTCTGCCACATTAAATATTTTCTTACTAAATGCATATATCTGTCCATGTTTATAACACTTTTTTTGAAAAACTATCTTTTAATTTAATTTTCTGCTATTAGTCAGCTTTATTTACGTTACTGAAAAAAGTATTTTACCTCCTAGGTCCTTCAAATAGTAATTTAAGAGGCTCTACCATTTGCCCTAATTGTGGCTATCAAAATATTTACTTTCTGAGCATTGTTGAAAGTAATTCAGTATATCGAACATTTTTACACCACTATCTTTGTAGTCGCGTATCATTACTTTACGTTTAATCTTATAGCGTTTTCCATTACAAAGAAAATGAAAGAGGAGCTCATTAATCGGTCTTTCTGAAAGACCGAAGAGGTGTCAAAATATAAACAAGCTGTGATGCCAGGAAAGATTTATGACCGTGATCTTCCCAAAAAACGTTAAATTACATGCAGAGACAATCAGTTTCGAAATTTTTTAAATTTTTTCTGTGTTTATGTAAAGACAGCTCTTCATTTGTCGAAACATAGACTCCTAAAGCTTAGCGAAGATCTCCCCCATTTTAAGCTTTTCTCTGGAAAAAGTACTTCTGTTTGTGTCTTGTTACACCTATCCACACTACTTCCGATTTAGATTTACTTTACTTTGAGTCCCGATATTTCACGGTAACGATCTAATGAAGTTAAACTGGCTTCAAGCGATGTTTTGGATCCGTCAAGAATTAAGGTGGTATTGTCCGCGAATTGGCTTTCTGTCCATTTCTATTCCTTTGAGTTTAGAGTCTTTCCGTATTGCATTAGCTAATGTTGCAGTACATAAAATGAAGATATATCTAGAGTGAACGTCCTTTTCTTACTCCACGTTCTAAACTAAAGAATTCTGAGGCCCAGCCATTATTACAAATGCGGCTCCAGTCTAGACACAAAATATCGACCCAATCTCACCATAAAATCTCCGATAGCTCAGTGGTGAGAGCATCCGACTAGAACACGGAGGGTCGTGGGTTTCAAATCCTATGTGGGCTCGGATTTTTTTGGAGATCCCCCCGTGTCTTTATTATCATGCAATAAATGTTTTATCTTTAATATACGCAGCTTCAAATGTCTTTGTAATATAATTTAATCCAAAAATAATTCTGGTACAAAGTTAAAGTAATTAAAAGATTTCTCTATAAAAGACCATTCAAGCTTGTCAAAAGCTTTTTCAAGGTCAACAAAGAGCATAAGCCCTAGGATGTTCTCCGTATGTCAAAGAATTCCTTCTATTTATAGTCTTATGTTCTTGTTAATCGATCTCCTCCTTTAAGAAATCCTGTGTGATCGTTGTTTGTGATATTTGAAAAGACTAAGCTTGAGTCATTTGCAGTAGCTTTTAATGCTATTTTATAATCGCAATTCAAAATAGTAATTAGTGGGCGCCAGTTTTTCAAGTAATAAGGTATCGAATTTATTTTTTTATTTATTTGGTTATTCCCCTTCTTTGCGATATTGATAATTTCCCCAACTTATATGCAGTGGTAGTAGCTTCAGTAAATATATTTTGGATGTCATTCTTATAAAACTATATGTAGGTAGCCAATCCGATCTAGAGAATCAGTTACTTTCAATCGTGCGCAAGGCTTCTAAACACTCTTGAATTTAATTTAGTTCTTCATGTTTTTTCTTTAAGTTTTCGGATAGCATGTATTTTTTATGATTACTGACAATTAAGCCTTCAGTTGTTTTTTTTTTCAAAGTAAAATATTTGGTTTTCAATTCAAACTCTCTATTTTGTATATTATTTCTTTTGTTTTGCGTATAAATTTTAAACTCTAATTTTCATCATTTCCCACAGAAGACAGTTGTTGACCGAGTTATCATTTCTGTATTCTTTCTCAACCTCACTTTTAAAGTTTGATAAACGTATTCATTTTCCTTGAGAAATGAAATATTTACTTTTCACTTTCCTGATGGCGCCAAGCGACAGAGGTTTTACGTCTTAATGGCAGTCATTTTGCTTCGTTAATTTTTGAAGTCATCCTCCGGATGTTTTAAGTTTTCAATTGAATTAAAAAAGAATATTTCACTTAGAATAATATATAGTCCGTAGATTTACGTATTATATTTATACAATAAATTCAGGACTAATTTGTATTAAGCTCTATTATAGCAAGGCTTTTATAACTGACAGTCACTTATGTTAACTACAAACAATTTAAACGAAAACAATACGTGAATTAGAGGTGGAGTGTGTTTTAGGTTTTATATCCGATTTTATTTGACAGACACCTCTTCATTTGGCTGTGATCACCCAACAACCAATGACTATCCGGAGTCTCATCTCAGCTGGTTCAAACGTCAACCTTCCTGATCGCAACGGACAAACAGGTCTGCACCTGGCCTGCCAACGGTCGGACTTGGTGTGTCTGAAGCAACTGATGAGCGCTCCGACTCCGGAAATCGCAAATTGTGAAGCAGTAAATTTTGACGGTTTCAAGCCGCTACATCTCGCTGTGTTTGCCGATAATGTGGACCTTATAAGCTGTTTGATAGAGAATGGAGCTGACGTCAACTGCAAGGTCAGAGATTTAGCTATAATCTTCAACTGTATATACAACAACTACTGCCACAGGCAACCCAGGCAAAGAATCAGTGTGGACTTAAAACACAGAATATGTATGGAATCAATAGCGAAGTAAAATCGCAAGTTTAATTTTTAATAAAAGTTAACTAATCTTGGTCTCTTGTTTCAAGTAGTCTGTTCATCTTTTGTAGCTGTTTTTCAGGCATTTTAAGCAATGCTCTTGCCCTTTTCATGCTATATAGAGACTTGAACAACGAGGACAGAAAAAATATAATGGCGGCAGTTGTGAAAAATATATTTTTTACTCAGTTTTTCTGTTTTAGATCTTGATTAATATAATTTTCCGTTTTGACTCTACACAAGACTCTTTTAAAGAAAAAGATACAATGTTCAGGCACGAAGTCAAGCAAAGATTGTAAAATATATAGCCTTGTCAGGATGTAAGTGTATTTTTTTATTGTTTTCCTCGTGCCTATGTATCTCGCTCTACTTTCAAGTATTGTGCACTGTACCACCGAAGAATCGATGTTTTGTCTTTAATTCTTAATTTACATCTATACTTAGCTCTGCTAACACAGCATTGGCAGGGCTGGAAATTAAAAAAAGTCGTTAGGTCGCCTTTTGGCGACCAGCTGGAGAAATATATTCGCCAGATGCAAATTTTAAGTCGCCAGTTTGTATAATCTAAATAATGTTCGGGTTCCGCTTGTTGAAAGGGTTTTATATCGTCCGGTATGGCGTGGAACACATTCATACAGTAAGGACAAAAATACGAAAACAGAAAACACATACCTCTACAAAACAATCTTGCCCAAACTTGAAAAGTAAATAAACGTTTCAAGCCGCTATCTTTGTAGCTAGCGGGAGCCAAACGCGTTTGCTTGTACGAGATTGTACGAAGCATCAACATCGCCGATAACCATTCTTAACCAGATCTCCTCTTTTTAAAGGCAAACTTTGGGAAAACTTGCATGTTGTAAAAATTTGATTCCCTCAAACCTGTCACAATAGATAAACAAATCAGGTTGCTTAACTTGCATTTTATTAGACTTAGCGTTTTTTGGAGTACTTGTAGGAAAACGTTTATAGACTTCATTTAACGACACTTTAACGAAACTTTTATAGACTTCATTTAACGAAATCAGCTCAGAAAAAAGAGTTTGAAGGACGAAATACTGTCTACTTTAAATAGAAAACAACGCTTTAAAAACTTCCTGCCTTATGTTAAGCACCCCTTTGGCAACCCCTTCATTACCCAAGAGAGAAGTATGGAAATGTTTTAAATCTTCTCCGCTTACTATTTTATTCTCCATGCTGATTTACGTCCTCGTTGTTCAATTAAGCTGTCTATAAAAGGTTCGATTTGAATATATTAATAGAATATAACGTACAAAAGCTTTAGAGTTCTGCGCGTACTCAAATTTCAACTTTGTTTGAACAGGACGGCAAAAGTGGAAGAGCTCCCCTTCATCACGCAGTAGAAACGGATAAGATATCGGTGATCACTACTTTGGTTCGACTTGGAGCTAAAATCAACGCCCGTTCCTTATCAGGGTGCACGCCCATGCAGATTGCCGTCGGCAGAGGCATGAACAACATAGTAAAGCTTCTTTCAGAAAGTCTAGCAGATAACGAAGTTCAAAAGCAAAGTTCCTCGTGGCTGGACTCTGGTGCTTACAAATAACGCAGTGTCAACTGCGGCTTGGAAAAACAACTCATTAATACCTTTTAAACTGATTTCCGTATCATAATTGTTATCGTATTTAACACGGCCAAGGTGTTAAAACGATGGCACAGGGAGTTTTTACTGGAAACAATCGTTTATCCCCTACCACGATTCGTAGTGCGCCAACGTTTTCACATTTAACAACTTTGTTGACTCACTTGTACAACATCCGATTATTATTATCATCATCATCATCACAAAAATTAAATATTTACCGTAATATTAATAAAATTTTAAAAAATGTCATGCGAAGTGAAAGTTTTTGTCTTGAGAATCGTACATTTCCATTGTCTTTTCACTAATAAACCATCGGTTTCCGCAGTCACAAACTTTACATTTCGTAATATTAGTATTCATGTCATGTAAGGGAATAGACAAAAAGCAGTTAAAGATTAATCAGAAATTCCTGAGCTCCAGATGGAAATCTAACTCTTGACAGCCTTGGACTTTATGTACATTAGTATGACGCTTTAACACTGGACAAGGGGAACTCATTTGGATAGCGAGGTCATTATGAGGGAACTAACGCTAACTGAACAAATTATAACCCTTTTGCATCAAATGCTGCTGTTAAATAAAGTTGTTTGTCTCATACAGATAGACCTTAACCTTTGCTTGGAGTATGTCCGCATTTTAAAGCAGCAAATGACTGCACTGTCCCCAAAACAAGACAAATGAATTTCTTAGAATACTCTTTCTTTTTTGAAGCAATTTAATTCTTCAGTTCTATCTTTTTATAGTCAGTTTCTGCTCTAAATCAAATCGGCTAATCAAGGCTAGATATTATGGCAAGCCAATCGTTATGGCAAGCCAAGCACGACAAAAGTGGGTTGAGTTTTAAAAACACGTTGAGAAATAGTAATCGATGTGTGAGATTAAAAATCCCCGTACGAGAATAAGAAGTCATCATCTGAAACAAATATCTACCACACGAGGATGAAAATTCAGCATTTCATACGCTGATTGCATTACTCGAGAAAAAAATCATGCAGCTAGGAACATCACCCATTGAGAATGAAAAATCGGTATACGGGATTTTCCAGGAACTGGAACACATCCTTATAAAGAGCAGAGCTAACTCTGTTGACTTCTGCCCATAACCTTTCAATGCGCTGATTATGTACGCTGCGACCAGCAATAAAACTACCCCTGTCTGATCCTCTGTTGGTAATCATATACCGTGCCACATTAATTCACTAAATTAACATTAATAAAGTCTAATTAGATAATGCGTGGAAAAAAATTAAGCGAAGAAAATGTACTCACATCCCAGGATGCTTGCACCCAGCGAACTAGCAATTCAACTTCCAAAGATATATCAGTAAATTTTTACACAGCCAAATGCACGAAATTCAACTTTTCGAAAACAACAAAATTATGGTCTGTCTCAATACACGTGGGCAATGCATAAGACGCCCGAACAGTGAAATACAAATTAATAAAAACTGAAGCATAAACTAACGTAAACAAATTAAAATAATTAAAACGTGTCACAAGTCACGACAAGCAGATTGCGTGAACGCACGTTCTAAAACGCTCTAAAACAGCAAAATAAGCTTATTTCCAGCTTTTGCTCCCAACTTTACAATTTTAGCAGATTTATTTGGTGAACACACGTTCTAAAACGCTCTAAAACAGCAAAAGAAGCTTATTTCCAGTTTTTGCTCGCAACTTTACAAGTTTAGCAGATTGCGTGAACGCACGTTCTAAAACGCTCTAAAACAGCAAAATAAGCTTATTTCCAGCTTTTGCTGGCAACTTTACAAGTTTAGCAGATTGGGTGAACACACGTTCTAAAACCCTCTAAAACAGCAAAATAAGCTTATTTCCAGCTTTTGCTCGCAACTTTACAAGTTTAGCAGATTGGGTGAACACACGTTCTAAAACGGTCTAGGACAGCAAAAAAAGCTTATTTCCAGCTTTTGCTCGCAACTTAACAAGTTTAGCAGATTGGGTGCACACACGTTCTAAAACGCTCTAAAGCAGCAAAATAAACTTATTTCTAGCTTTTGCGCGCAACTTTACAACTTTAGCAGATTTGGTGACCACACTTTTTTACAAGCTCTAAAACAGCAAAAGAAGCTTATTTCCAGTTTCTGTTCGAAATTTTACAGATTGAGCAGATTTGGAGAAAATACTTTGTTAAAACGCTGTAAAACAGCAAAATAAGCCTATTTCCAGATTTGGCGCGCAACTTTACAAGTTTAGCAGATTTGGTGAGTATACTTTCTTAAATAGCTCTAAAACAACAAAAAAAGCTTATTGCCAGCATTTGCGCGCAACCTTACAAGTTTAGCAGATTTGGGGAACACACTTTTTTAAAACGCTCTAAAACAGCAAAATAGGCTTAATGCCAGCTTTTGTTCGCAACTTTACAAGTTTAGAAGATTTGGTAAACACACTTTTTTTAAACGTTCTAGAACAGCAAAATAAGCTTATTTATAGCTTTTCCTCGCAACTTTACAAGTTTAGCAGATTTGGTGAACACACGATTTAAAACGCTCTAAAACAGCAAAAGAAGCTTACTTCCAGTTTTTGTTCGCAATTTTACAGATTTAGCAGATTTGGTGAAAATACTTTGTTAAAACGCTGTAAAACAGCAAAATAGGCTTATTACCAGATTTGGAGCGCAACTTTACAAGTTTAGCAGATTTGGTGAACATACTTTCTTAAAGAGCTCTAAAACAGCAAAATAAGCTTATTTCCAGCTTTTCCCCGCAACTTTACAAGTTTAGCAGATTTGGTGAACACATGTTCTAAAACGCTCTAAAACAGCAAAATAAGCTTATTTCCAGCTTTTGCTCCCAACATTACAAATTTAGCAGTATTGGTGAACACACGTTCTAAAACGCTCTAAAACAGCAAAATAAGCTTTTTTCCAGCTTTTTCTCGCAACTTTACAACTTCAGCAGATTTGGTGATCACACGTTCTAACACGCTCTAGGACAGCAAAATAAGCTTTTTTATAGCTTTTCCTCGCAACTTTACAAGTTTAGCAGATTAGGTGAACACACGTTCTAAAACGCTCTAAAACAGCAAAATAAGCTTTTTTATAGCTTTTCTTCGCAACTTTTCAAGTTTAGCAGATTAGGTGAACAAACGTTCTAAAACGCTCTAAAACAGCAAAATAAGCTTTTTTATAGCTTTTCTTCGCAACTTTACAAAACGCTCTAAAACAGCAAAATAAGCTTATTGCCAGCATTTGCGCGCAACCTTACAGTTTTAGCGGATTTGGTGAATACACTTTCTTAAAACGCTCTAAAACAGCAAAATAAACTTATTTCCAGCTTTTTCGCGTAACTTTACAAGTTTAGCAGAATTCGCAAACACACTTTTTTAAAACGCTCTAAAACACCAAAAAAAAATAAGCTTATTTCCAGCTTTTGCTCGCAACCTTACAAGTTTAGCATATTTGGTGAACACACTTTCCTAAACGATCTAAAACAGCAAAACAAGGTTATTTTCAGGTTTTCCTAGCAACTTTACAAGTTTAGCAGGTTTCGTGAAAATACTTTTTTAAACGCTCTAAAACAACAAAATAAGCTTATTCCTGGCTTTTTGCTTGCAACTTTACAAGTTGAGCAGACTTGGTGAACACACTTTTTTAAAACGCTCTAAAACAGCAAAATAAGCTTATATCCAGCTTCTGCTCGCAACTTTACAAGTTTAGCACATTTGGTGAACACACTTTCTTAAATGCCCTAAAACAGCAAAAGAAGCTTACTTCCAGCTTTTGCGAGCAACTTTTCAGATTTAGCACATTTTATGAAACACTTTTTTGAAACACTTAAAAACAGCAACATAACCTTATTTCCAGCTTCTGCGGGCAGCTTAACTGTTTTAGCACATCTGGTGAACACACTTTCTTAAAACGCTCTAAAACAGCACCATAAGCTTATTTTCAGCTTTTCCTCGCAACTTTACAAGTTTAACAGATTAGGTGAACACACGTTCTAAAACGCTCTAAAACAACAAAATAAGCTTATTTGAAGCCTTTGCGCGCAACCTTACAAGTTTAGCAGATTTGGTGAACACACTTTCTTAAACGTTCTAAAAGTGCAAAGTAAGCTTTTTTCCAGCATTTGTGCTCAACCTTACAAGTTTACCAGATTTTGTGAACACACTTTTTTAAACGATCTAAAACCGCAAAATAAGCTTATTTGAAGCCTTTGCGCGCAACCTTATAAGTTTAGCAGATTTGGTGAACACACTTTTTTAAAACGCTCTAAAAAGGCAAAATAAGCTTATTTTCAGCTTTTTCGCGCAACTTTGCAAGTCTAGCAGATTTGGTGAACACACTTTCTTAAACGATCTAAAAGAGCAAAATAAGCTTTTTTCCAGCATTTGCGCCCAACTTTACAAGTTTAGCAGATTTGGTGAACACACTTTTTTAAACCCTCTAAAACAGCAAAATAAGCTTCTTTCCAGCATTTGCGCGCAACCTTACAAGTTTAGCAGATTTGGTGAACACACTTTTTTAAAACGCTCTAAAACAGCAAAATAAGCTTATTTGAGGCCTTTGCGCGCAACCTTACAAGTTTAACAGATTTGGTGAACACACTTTCTTAAAACGCTCTAAAACAGCAAAATAAGCTTATTTCCAGTTATTGCGCGCAACTTTGCAAGTCTAGCAGATTTGGTGAATACACTTCTTAAACGCTATAAAACAGCAAAACAGGCTTATTTCCAGCTTTTGCTCGAAATTTTACAGGCTTAGCAGATTTTGTGAACACACGTTCTTAAACGCTCTAAAACAGCAAAATAAGCTTAATTCCAGTTTTTGGTCGCCACTTTACAACTTTACCAGATTTGGTGGACACACTGTCTTAAATGCTCTAAAACAGCAAATAAGCCTATTTCCAGCTTTTGCTTGCATCTTTACAGGTTTCGCAGATTTGGTGAACACACTTTCTTAAACGCTCTAAGACAGCAAAATAAGCTTTTGCGCGCAATTTTACAACTTTAACAGATTTAATGAAGACACTCTCTTAAACGCTCTAAAACAGCAAAATAAGTATATTTCCAACTTTTGCTTCCAACTTTACAAGTTTAGCAGATTTGGTGAACACACGTCCATAAACGCTCTAAAATAGCAAAATAAGCTGTTGCGCGCAACTTTACAAGTTTAACAGATTTGTTGAACACAGTTTTTTAAACGCTCTAAAACAGCAAAATAAGCTTTTGCGCGCAACTTTACAGTTTAGCAGATTTCGTGAAGACACTTTCTTAAAACGATCTAAGACAGCAAGATAAGTTTATTTCCAGCTTTTAGTCACAATCTTAAGTTTAGCAGATTTGGTGAACACACATTCTTAGACACTCTAAAACAGCAAAATAAGCTTATTACCAGCTTTTGCTCGCAACTTTACAAGTTTAGCAGATTTGGTGAACACCCTTTGTTAAAACGCTCTAAAACAGCAAAATAAGCTTATATCCAGCTTCTTCTCGCAACTTTACAAGTTTAGCACATTTGGTGAACAAACGTTCTTAAATGCCCTAAAACAGCAAAATAAGCTTACTTCCAGCTTTTGCGAGCAACTTTTCAGATTTGGCACATTTTATGAAACACTTTTTTGAAACACTTAAAAACAGCAACATAAGCTTATTTCCAGCTTCTGCGGGCAACTTAACTGTTTTAGCTTATCTGGTGAAGACACTTTCTTAAAACGCTCTAAAACAGCACCATAAGCTTATTTCCAGGTTTTGCTCGCAATTTTACAAGTTTAACAGATTAGGTGAACACACGTTCTAAAACGCTCTAAAACAACAAAGTAAGCTTTTTTCCAGCATTTGTGCTGAACCTTACAAGTTTACCAGATTTTGTGAAAACACTTTTTTAAACGCTCTAAAACAGCAAAATAAGCTTCTTTGAAGCCTTTGCCCGCAACCTTATAATTTTAGCAGATTTGGTGAACACACTTTTTTAAAACGCTCTAAAAAAGCAAAATAACCTTATTTCTAGCTTTTCCGCACAACTTTGCAATTCTAGCAGATTTGGTGAACACACTTTCTTAAACGATCTAAAAGAGCAAAATAAGCTTATTTCCAGCATTTGCGCCCAACCTTACAACTTTAGCAGATTTTGTAAGCACACTTTCTTAAACGCTCTAAAACAGCAAAGTAAGCTTATTTCCAGCTTTTTTTCTTAACCTTACAAGTTTAGCAGATTTGGTAAACACACTTTTTTAAACGCTCTAAAACAGCAAAATAAGCTTATTTCCAGCATTTGTGCTCAACCTTACAAGTTTACCAGATTTTGTGAACACACTTTTTTAAACGCTCTAAAGCAGCAAAGTAAGCTTATTTGAAGCCTTTGCGCGCAACCTTACAAGTTTAACAGATTTGGTGAACACATTTTTTTAAAACGCTCTAAAACAGCAAAATAAGCTTATTTGCAGTTATTGCGCGCAACTTTGCAAGTCTAGCAGATTTGGTGAATACACTTTCTTAAACGCTATAAAACAGCAAAACATTCTTATTTCCAGCTTTTGCTCGCAACTTTACAGGTTTAGCAGATTTTGTGAACACACCTTTTTAAACGCTCTAAAACAGCAAAATAAGCTTAGTTCCAGTTTTTGCTCGCCACTTTACAACTTTACCAGATTTGGTGAACACACTTTCTTAAATGCTCTAAAACAGCAAAAAAAGCTTATTTCCAGCTTTTGCTTGCATCTTTACAAGTTTAGCAGATTTGGTGAACACACTTTCTTAAACGCTCTAAGACAGCAAAATAAGCTTTTGCGCGCAACTTTACCACTTTAACAGATTTAATGAAGACACTTTCTTAAATTGATCTAAGACAGCAAAATAAGTTTATTTCCAGCTTTTAGTCACAATCTTAAGTTTAGTAGATTTGGTGAAGACACATTCTTAGACGCTCTAAAACAGCAAAATAAGCTTATTACCAGCTTTTGCTCGCAACTTTACAAGTTTAGCAGATTTGGTGAACACACTTTCTTAAAACGCTCTAAAACAGGAAAATAGGCTTTATTCCAGCTTTTGCTCGCAACTTTACAGGTTTAGCAGATTTTGTGAACACACTTTTTTAAACTTTGTAAAACAGCAAATTAAGCTTATTTCCAGTTTTTGCTCGCAACTTTACAACTTTACCATATTTGGTGAACACACTTCTTAAACGGTCTAAAACAGCAAAATACGCTTTATTCCAGCTTTTGGTCGCAACTTTAAAGGTTTAGCAGATTTTGTGAACACACCTTTTTAAACTCTCTAAAACAGCAAATTAAGCTTATTTCCAGTTTTTGCTCGCAACTTTACAAGTTTACCATATTTGGTGAACACACTTTTTTAAACGCTCTAAAACAGCAAAATAAGCTCTTTTCCAGCAGTTGCGCGCAACCTTACAAGTTTAGCAGATTTGGTGAACACACTTTCTTAAAACGCTCTAAAACGGCAAAATAATCTTCTTTCCAGCAGTTGCGCGCAACCTTACAAGTTTAGCAGATTTGGTGAACACACTCTCTTAAAACGCTCTAAAACAGCAAAATAAGCTTATTTCCAGCTTTTACTCGCAACTACACAAGTTTAGCAGATTTGGTGAACACACTTTCTTAAAACGCTCTAAAACAGCAAAATAGGTTTATTTCCAGCTTTTGCTTGCAATTTTGCAAGTTTAGCAGATTTTGTGAACACACTTTCTTAAACGCTCTAAAACAGCAAAATAAGCTTCTTTCCAGTTTTGGCTTGCAGTTTTACAAGTTTCGCAGATTTTGTCAACACACTTTTTTAAACGCTCTAAAACAGCAAATTAAGCTTTTGCGCGCAACTTTGCAGGTTTAGCAGATTTTGTGAACACACTTTCTTAAACGCTCTAAAACAGCAAAATAAGCTTATTTCCAGCTTTTGCTTGCAACTTTACAAGTTTAGCAGATTTGGTGAACACACTTTCTTAAACGCTTTAAAACAGCAAAATAAGCTTATTTCCAGCTTTTGCTTCCAATTTTGCAAGTCTAGCAGATTTGGTGAACATACTTTTTTAAACGCTCTAAAACAGCAAAATAAGCTTCTTTCCAGTTTTTGCTCGCAACTTTACAAGTTTAGCAGATTTGGTGAACACACGTTCTTAAACGCTCTAAAACAGCAAAATAGGCTTATTTCCAGCTTTTGCGCGTAACTTTACAAGTTTAGCAGATTTGGTGAACACACTTTCTTAAACGCTTTAAAACAGCAAAATAAGCTTATTTCTAGCTCTCGCTTCCAATTCTGCAAGTCTAGCAGATTTGGTGAACACACTTTTTTAAACGCTTTAAAACAGCAAAATAAACTTCTTTCCAGCATTTGCGCGCAACCTTACAAGTTTAGCAGATTTGGTGAATACACTTTCTTAAAACGTTCTAAAACAGCAAAATAGGTTTATTTCCAGCTTTTGCTTGCAATTTTGCAAGTTTAGCAGATTTTCTGAACACACTTTCCTAAACGCTTTAAAACAGCAAAATAAGCTTCTTTCCAGTTTTTGCTTGCAGTTTTACAAGTTTCGCAGATTTGGTCAACAGACTTTTTTAAACGCTCTAAAACAGCAAATTAAGCTTTTGCGCGCAACTTTGCAGGATTAGCAGATTTTGTGAACACACTTTCTTAAAAGCTCTAAAACAGCAAAATAAGCTTATTTCCAGCTTTTGCTTGCAACTTTACAAGTTTTGCAGATTTGGTGAACACACTTTTTTTAAACGCTCTAAAACAGCAAAATAAGTTTATTTCCAGCTTTTGATAGCAACTTTAAAAGTTTAGCAAATTTGGTCAAGATTACCAGATTTGGTCAAGAGGAGCATCACAGACACGGTATGCCAGGAGTAGTATCACAGAGAGGGTGTGCCAGGAGGAGCATCACAGATACTTTGTGCCAGGAGGAGCATCACAGACAAGGTGTGCTTAGGGGAACATCACAGACTCGGTGATCCTGGAAGAGCATCAGAGACACGATGTGGCAGGATTAGCATCACATATAATGTGTGCCAGGAGGAGCATCACAGACACGGTCTGCCAGGAGGAGCGTCACCGACACGGTGTGCCAGAAGGAGCATCAAAGACACGGTGTGCCAGAAGGAGTATCGCTGACGTAGTCTGCCAGAAGGAGCATCACCGAGACGGTGTGCCAGGAGGAACATCACTAACACGGTGTGCCAGGAGGAGCATTACAGACACGATATGCAAGGAGTAGCATCACAGACACCGTCGTGCCAGGAGGAGTATCACAGATACTGTGTGAATTGATGAACATCACAGACAAAGTTTGTCATTATCCATCGTAACAACGGCGCATTGTAAGAAAGATCTTATTATTGACATGGCTATCAGGATGGCCGAGCGTTTTAAGGCGCTGCGTTTAGGTCCCAGTCTGGTTTCCCAGACGTGTATTTAAAGTTTACTTTTTGGAAAACTTTGTAATTTTGCATCATAACAACGACGCATTGTAAGAAAGACCTTATTGTTGGCGAAGGTGTCGTCAGGATGGCCAAGCGGTCTAAAATAGTGCGTCCAGGTAGCAGTCTGGTTTTCAAGACGTGGGTTCGAATCAGACTCTATAAAAACTATTCTCATTATACATCATAATTGCGACGCATTGTAAGAAGTACCTTTTTCTTGACGTGGCTGTCAGAATGGCCGAGCGGTCTAGGGCGCTGTGTTAGGGTCGTAGTCTGGTTCCCAGGCGTGGCTTCGAATCCCATTTCTGACAAAGTTTTGTCATTATCTATCATAACAACGACGCATTCTAAAAAGAAACTTTTTCTTGACGTGGCTGTAAGGATGGCCGAGTTCTAAGGCGCTACATTTAGGTCGCAGTCTTGTTTCCCAGGCGTAAATTCGAAACCCACTCCTGGCAAAATTTTGTCAATATCCATCATAACAACGACGCATCATAAGAAAGATTTTATTCTTGATATAGATGTCATAATAGCCTGAGCGGTCTGATGCGCTGTGTTAAGGTCGCAGTCTGGTTACCCAACCGTGGATTCGATCGCCACTCCTGACAAAATTTTGTCATTTTCCACAACGAAAGCAGAGTTCGTTCAGTGAAAACCCTATCAAATCGGACCCCAGTTACTAAACGTTTCTTTATTTCTAAACTACCTTCGATACACGGTGTGCCAGGAGGAGCACCACAGACACGGTGTGCTACGAGGAGAATCACAGACACGGTGTGCAAAGAAGAGCATCACCGACACGGTGTGCCAGGAGGAGCATCAGAGACCGGGTGTGTGAAAGGGGGAGCTTCACAGACACGGTGTGCCAGGAAAAGCATCACACACACGGAGTGGCAGGAAGAGCATCACAAAGAAGGTGTGCCAAGGGGAGCATCACTGACACGGTCTTCCTGGAGGACCATTGCAGACACGGTGTGGCAGGAGGAGCATCACAGATACTGTTTGCGAGGTGCACCAACAAACACACGTTGTGCCAGGGGGAGCATCACAAACACGGTGTGCCAGGAGGAGCATCACAGGCTGGGTGTGCTAGAAGGAGCATCACAGACACGGTGTGCCAGGAATAGCATCACAGACTCGGTGTGCCCGGAAGAGCATCACCGACACGGTGTGCCAGTAAGATCATCACAGACACGGTGTGCCAGGAGGAGCATCACAGACACGGTAAGACAGGAGGAGCATCACCGACACAGTGTGCTAGGAAGTGCATCACAGACACGGTGTGCCATTAGGAGAATCACTGACACGGTGTGCTGGGAGGAGCATCACAAACACGATATGCCAGGAGGAGCATCACAGACACAGTGTGCATTGAGGAGCATGACAGACAAATTTTCTCATTATCCATCATAACAACGACGCAGTGTAAGAAAGATCTTATTATTGACGTGGCTGTCAGGATGGGCGAGCGTTCTAAGGCGCTTTGTTTAGGTCCCAGTCTGGTTTCACAGACGTGTGTTTGAATCCCACTCCTTGCAAATATTTGTCATTTTTCATCAAAACAACGACGCATTGTAAGAAAGACTTTATTGTTGATGGGGGTGTCGTCAGGATAACCAAGCGGTCTAAGGCAGTGCATTTAGGTCGCAGTCTGGTTTTCTAGACGTGGGTTCGAATCCGACTCCTGAGAAACTTTTGTCATTTTCCATCATAACATGGACGCATTTTAAGAAAGATCTTGTTCTTAAGGTGGCTGTCAAGATGGCCGAACGGTCTTAGGCGATCTGTTTAGGTCGCAGTCTAGTTTCCCTGACGTTGATTCGATTCCGACACCTGACCAGATTTTTTCATTATCCATCATAACTACGACGCATTGGAAAAAATTATTCTTAACGTGGTTGTTAGGATGGCCGAGCGGTCTAAGGCGCTACGTTTAAGTAGCAGTCTGGTTTTCCAGACGTGGGTTCAATTCCGATAGTTGACAAAATTTTGTCATTATCCAACATAACAATGACGCATTGTAAGAAAAACCTTATTCTTGATGTGGCTATCAGGATGGCCGAGCGGTCTAAGGCGCTTCGTTTAGGTCCCAGTCTGGTTTCCCAAACGTGGGTTGGAATCCCACTCCTGACAAACTTTTGTCTTTATCCATCATAACTTTTTTTTCGACATAGATGTCAGGATGGCCGAGCGGTTTAAGGCGCTTTGATAACGTAGCAGTCAGGTTTTCCAGACGTTGATTTGAATCCCATCCCACACAAAATTTTGTCATGTTCCATCATAACAACAACATATTGTAAAAAAGTGTTTATTCGAGACGTTGCTGTCAGGATGGCCGAGCGGTCTAAGGCGTTGCGATTAGTTCGCAGTCTGGTTTCCAGAAGTGGGTTCGAATCCCACTCCTGATAAAATTTTGTCACTATTTTTTTTCCCAGACGTACGTTCTAATCCCACTCCTGAAAAAATTTTTTCATTATTTATTATAACAACGACTAATTTTAAGAAAAACCTCTTTCATGACGTTGCTGTCAGGATGGCCGAGCGGTCTAAGGCGCTCCGTTTAGGTCGTAGTTTGGTTTCCGAGACGTGGGTTCGAATCCCACTCCTGACAAAATTTTGTCATTTGCCATCATAACAACGACGCATTTAGAAAAACCTTGCTCTTGATTTGGCTGTCGGGATTTCCGAGCGGTCTAAGGCGGTGCGTTTAGGTCGCATTCTGGATTCCCAGACGTGGGTTCGAATCCCATTCCTTACAAACTTTTGTCATTATCCATCGAAACAACGACGCATTGTAAAAAAAACCTTAATCTTGATGTGGGTTCGAATCCCACTCCTGACAAATTTTTGTCATTATCCATCATAACAACAACGCATTGTAAGAAGGACCTTTTTCTTGATGTGGCTGTCAGTATGGCCGAGTAGTCTATAACGCTGTATTTAGGTCGCAGTCTTGTTTCTCAGGAGTAGGTTCGAATCCGACTTCTGGCAAAATTCTGTCATTATCCATCATAACAACGACGCATTATAAGAAAGATTTTATTCTTGATATGGATCTCATGATGGCCAAACGATCTGAGGCGCTGTGTTAAGGTCGCAGTCTGGTTACCCAGCCGTGGGTTCGAACCCCACTCCTGACAAAATTTTGTCATTATCTACAACGAAGGCAGAGCTCGTGCAGTGAAGAGCTTATCAAATCGGACCGCAGTTACTAAACGTTTCGTGATTTTTAAACCACCTTCGATATACGGTGTTTCAGGAGGAGCACCAAAGACACGGTGGGCCAGGGAGAGCATCACAAACACGGTGAGCCAGAAGGAGCAACACAGACACGGTGTAGCAGAAGAAGCATCACAGACACGGTATGCCAGGTGGAGCATCACATACACGTTGTACCAGAAGAGCATCACAGACACGGTGTGCCAGGGGAAGCATCACAGACACAGTGTGCCAGGAGGAGCATCACAGACACGGCGTGAAAGGAGGAGCATCACAGACACGGTGTGCCAGGAGGAGCATCACAGACACGAAGTGCCAGGAGGAGCATCACAGGCACCATGTTCCAGGAGGAGCATCACCGACACGGTGTGGCAGGAGGAGCATCAGAAACGGTTTGCCAGGAGGAGCATCACAGACACGGTGTGCCATGTGTTGTGGTGATGATGGTGTGGTGATGATGGTGTGGTGATGATGGTGTGGTGATGAGGGTGTGCTGATGATGGTGTGCTGATGATGGTGTGCTGATGATGGTGTGCTGAGGTTGGTGTGGTGATGATAATGTGCTGACCATGGTGTGGTGATGATGGTGTGTTGATGATGGTGTGGTTATAATGGTGTGCTCATAATGGTGTGCTCATGATGGTATGGTGATGATGGTGTGCTGATGATGGTCTGGTGATGATGTTGTGGTGATGATGGTGTAGTGATAATGGTGTGGTGATGATGGTGTGATGATGACGGTGTGGTGAAAAAGGTGTGCTGATGAGAGTGTGGTGATGATGCTGTGGTGATGTTAATGTAATGATGATATTGTGGTGATGATGGTCTGGTGATGATGGTGTGGTGATGAGGGTGAGGTGATGATGGTGTGGTGATGATAATGTGGTGATGATGATGTGGTGATGATGGTGTGGTGATGATTGTGTGCTAATGAGGGTGTGGTGATGATATTGTGGTGATGATATTGTGGTGATGATATTGTGGTGATGATGGTGTGGTAAGATGGTGTGGTGATGATGGAGTGGTGATGATATTGTAGTGATGCTGGAGGATCCTTAGGATTATACAATGTGAACAGTAAGTCGGCCTGTGAAAAAAGGGGACCTTACATGGTGAGCAACGATGTTGGGGGAAAACAATTTAACATGCAACTTGACACAGGTGCAGCACGTTCCACCATTAGTCAAGCAGCTTATGACTCTTTATTGTCAAATTATCCTGTGAATAAATGTGAGTTACAGTTGCGGAGTTACACAGGTGAACAAGTTCCTATTCTTGGGGTGGTGAATGTTCCTGTTCGTTATGGTTCAGGCCCAATTTACATGATGGATCTCGTGGTTGTCAAGGGTGACCGCCCTTCCTTACTGGGAAGAGACTGGTTAACTCAAATTAAGCTGGATTGGCAAAGTATCTTTGCTATGTCTGAAGGGCAAGGAGAGAAGAGGGCTACTCGGAAGAATCATCCTGATGAATTGAACAAACTGCTAAATAAACATTCTAGGCTGTTTTCTAGTGAGGGGAATGGTATCCGGGGTATTAAAGCTTCCCTTAAGCTAAAGCCTTATGCTAAGCCTGTTTTTCAGAGAGCTAGACCCGTACCTTATGCTATGCGTAGTGCTGTAGACAAAACTTATGACAAGCTGATGGCTGCTGATATCCTTTATCCGGTCTCCTATAATGATTGGGCATCCCCAGTTGTCCATGTTCAAAAGGAGAATGGGGAAATTAGAGTATGTGGAGACTACAAGAAGGTTAATGAGCGGATTGAGGATGAAGGATATAAGTTGCCAACAGTGCAAGATCTTTTTGCAAAGTTAAGTCAGAATGGCCCAGCTAGGTTTTTCTCTAAATTAGATTTGTCAGGAGCTTTTAATCAGCTTATTTTAGATGATGACTCAGCTAAGTTGCTTGTGCTGAATACTGAGAGAGGTCTGATGGCTTCCAGGAGGCTAAGTTTTGGTGTAAAGACGGCACCAGCCCTTTTTCAGTCTTGCATGGATAAGGTTTTGGCTGGGCTTAACAATGTGTTTTGCTATATTGATGACATTCTTATTGTCACCAGCAGTTTGGAAGAGCACACCCAAGTGTTGTCTGAGGTCTTTGACCGGCTGGAGCAGTTTAATGTGAGATTGAACCCCAACAAGTGTGAGTTCTACAAGGGTGAGGTAAAATATTTAGGTCATCGTCTTAATGCAGAAGGAGTCCAGCCACTCCTAAGTAAGGTAGAAGCCATTCAGAAGGCACGCAGACCTGAGAATGTATCTGAATTGAAGTCATTTTTGGGTTTGGTCAATTTTTATGGGAAGTTTGTCCCTAATTTGGCCTCGAAATTACAACCCTTGTATGCCTTACTGAACCACTCTTCTAGTTGGAAGTGGACTGAACTGTGTGAAGCAGCTTTTAACAAGGCTAAGGAAATTTTATCAAGTGACCAGGTTTTAGTCCATTTTGATCCTTCAAAGCCTTTAGTTTTAAGTGTTGATGCTAGCCCTTATGGAATTGGGGCTGTTCTAAGCCACCAGCTTGATGACGGATATGAGCATCCTA